>PISX010007953.1:0-85834 GCA_004024625.1 Mellivora capensis | reverse complement strand
GTTTTATTGCTTTCAGAGTACAGGTCTTTCACCTCCTTGGTCAAGTTTATTCCTAGGTATTATTATTTTTAGTGTAATTGTAAATGGGACCATTTTGTTAATTTCTTTTTCTGCTACCTTCATTGTTGGTGTATAAAAGTGCACCAGACTTCTGTTTACTGATTTTTATATCCTGTGACTCTACTGAACTCATTTGTCTGTTCTAGTAGTTTTTTGGAGCTTCTTTAGGGTTTTCTATATATGGTATCATGTTATCTACAAATACTGAGAGTTATACTTCTTCCTTACCAATTTGGATGCCTTTTATTTTTTTTTGTTTTTTGATTGCTGTGGCTAGGACTTCCAGGACTATATTGAATAAAAGTGGTGAGGATGGACATCTTTGTCTTGTTCCTGATCTTAGGGGAAAGGTTCTCAGTTTCTCCCTATTGAGTATGATGTTAGCTGTGGGTTTTTCATATAAGGCCTTTAGTATGTTGAGATATGTTCCCTCTAAGCCTACATTTTAGAGGCTTTTTATCATGAATGAATGTATGGCTTTGTCAAATGCTTTTTCTGCACCTGTTGAAATGATCATGTGGTTCTTATGCTTTCTCTTATTGATGTGATGTATCACATTGATTGATTTTTGAATATTGAAGCACCCTTGCAACCCAGGATTAAATACTACTTGTGGTGAATGATTTTTTTTTCAGTGTTATTGAATTCAGTTTACTAATATTTTGTTGAGAATTTTTTGCATCTATGTTCATCAGAGATTATTGACCTTTAGTTCTCTTTTTTACTGGTGTCTCTATCTGGTTTTGGTATCAGGGTAATGCTGGCCTCATAGAATGAATTTGGAAGCTTTCCTTCTTCTTCTGTATTTTGAAATAGTTTGAGAATAGGTATTAATTCTTCTTTAAATGGTTAGTAGAGGAGCTTCTGGGTGACTCAGGTGGTTAAAGGTCCAAGTCTTGATTTTGGCTCAGGTCATGTTTTCAGGGTCATGAGATAGAGCTTCATGTGGGGCTCATTGCTCAGTGGGGCATCTGCTTGGGATTCTCTCTCCCTCTGTACCCCCCTAAGATATATAATTAAGTCTTTGAAAAAATAGGTGTTTGATAGATTTCACCTGTGAAGCCAGCTGGTCCTGAACTTTTGTTTGCCGAGGGGTTTTTGATTTCTGATTCAGTTTCTTTGCTGGTATTCAGTCTGTTCAAACTTTTTTATTTTTCCCTTATTCAGTTTTGGTAGGTTATATATTCTAGGGATTTATCCATTTCTTCCAGGTTGTCCAATTTTGTTGGCATATAATTTTTCATAATGTTCTCTTATAATCATATGTATATCTGTGGTGTTGCTTGTTATTTCTTCTCGTTTATTTCTGATTTTGTTTATTTTAGTCCTCTCTCTCTCTCTCTGTAATAAATCTGGCAAGTTTTATCAATTGTGTTGATTTTTTCAAAGAACCAGCTCCTGGTTTCATTGATGTGTTTTATCAGTTTGTTGTTTTTATTGTTATTTTGTTTTGTTTTGTTTGTGTGTGTGTTTAGTTGCTATTTCATTTATTTATTCTCTAGTCTTTACTGTTTCCTTATTTCTACTGGTTTTGAGTTTTGTCTGTTCTTTTTCAAGCTTCTTTAGCTATAAGGTTAGGTTTTGATTTGAGCTTTTTCTTGCTTCCTGAGGTACGCCTGTGTTGTTATAAGCTTCCCACTTAAAACAGCTTTTGCTGCATCCCAAAGATTTTAGACCAGTGTGTTGTCATCTTCATCAATCCTTTTTAATTTGTTGAGACTTGTTTTGTGGTCTAACATGTGATATGTCTTGGAGAATGTTCCATGAGGAATCACATCATTTTAAAAAATGTTGCTGCTGGGCGCCTGGGTGGCTCAGTGGATTAAAGCCTCTGCCTTCGGCTCAGGTCATGATCTCAGGGTCCTGGGATCAAGCCCCGCATCATGCTCTCTGCTCAGCAGGGAGCCTGCTTCCTCCTCTCTCTCTCTGCCTGCCTCTCTGCCTACTTGTAATCTCTGTCTGTCAAATAAATAAAAAAAAAATCTTTAAAAAAATGTTGCTGCTTCATGTTCAGGTGGTTCAGAAATTTGCAATTTGATAGATACCCTCAAACATATTGCATTCAAACATATAGTAAAAATAGATATATAAATACAAGTAACCTAAATGTCATAAGTAGGTTATAGATAAAATAAAAACATATGAGAACTTAAATAAAAAGGAGGGGTGCCTGGGTGTGTCAGTCAGTTAATCCAATTTCTTGATCTGGGCTCAGGTTGGAGTTGTGTCTTGAGTTCTACACTGGGCGTGTACATTCCGCTATCCAGAACCTCCACTCTTTCGACCCCTTTGCTGATGCAAGTAAGGGTGATGATCTGCTTCCTGCTGGCACTGAGGATTATATCCATATAAGAATTCAACAGAGAAACGGCAGGAAGACCCTTACTACTGTCCAAGGGATCGCTGATGATTACGATAAAAAGAAACTAGTGAAGGCGTTTAAGAAGAAATTTGCCTGCAATGGTACTGTAATTGAGCATCCAGAATATGGAGAAGTAATTCAGCTACAGGGTGACCAGCGCAAGAACATATGCCAGTTCCTGGTGGAGATTGGACTGGCTAAGGACGACCAGCTGAAGGTTCATGGGTTTTAAGTGCTTTTGGCTCACTAAAGCTTAAGTGAGGATCTCCTTGCAATGAGTAGAATTTCCCTTCTGTCCCTTGTCACAAGTTTAAAAACCTCACAGCTTGTATAATGTAACCATTTGGGGTCTGCTTTTAACTTGGACTAGTGTAACTCCTTCATGCAATAAACTGAAAAGAGCCAAAAAAAAAAAAAAAAGCCAAATTAAAAAAAAAAAAAAAAAGAAACGAAGTGACCAGGGGTAAAGATAAACTTCTCTTGGGTGGGAACACGAAATAAGTAATTCACCTTTGGTCAGAAACTCCTATAGGATAATGGTGACTCAATCATGAAAGATGGTGGTCTGGATTCAAGGTCACTATGAGCCTCTCACTAATGTAAGTAGAGTAGGGTGAGCCTCTCATTAATATAAATGGAAAAACAAGAAGGTATATTTGGAGCTCTGGTTTATAGAGAGCTATGGACCTGGTGAGGGGAGACTCTAATTTACCCTTAGGACGAGCAACTGAACAAAGAGTGACAGCCACAGTTCAGTCAGAGGTAGTATCTTGAATCATTATTTTAAGACTTGATTCTTTATTGAGAAACCCTGGATTTGTGCCACCACAAATCTGCTAGCCAGGGTCAGGTATGCAGAGGGGTGAGGGTAGAATATAAAAACAACAATAAACCCAAAATATTCCAAGAACTTTCCATGTAAATTGAGCCTACAAAGTGAATATTACAAAATACAACAAGAAACCTAATGATAAGAAAACATTTGCATCAATTAGGCTATAGTATTAAAAATAAATATATAAAAACAACATCTGAAAATAACAAGTGTTGCAAAGACATGGAGAGACTGGAACACTTGTGCATTACTGGTGGGAATGTAAAATGGTATAATCACTTTGGAAAACAGTATGACAGTCCATTAAAACCTTAAACCTAGAATTACAATGTGACTCACCAATTCCAGTTCAGGATATATATAACAAATAGAATTGAAAACAGGGATTCAAACAGATACTGTCCCCCCATGTTCATAGAAGCATTATTCACAATATCCAAAAATAGAAGCAACCCAAATGTCCATTGACAGATGAATGGATAAACAAACATGGTATATACATACAATAGAACATTATTCATCCTTAATAGAGTAAGGAAATTCTGATACATACTGCAGCATGGATGAACCTTGAGGACATTATGCTAAGTAAGTCAGGGCAATAAATCAGTCACAAAAAGACAAATAGTGTATAATTACATTTCTATGAAGTATAGCAGTAGTCAATTTTATAGTGAAAGGAAGTAGAATGGTGGTTGCCAGGGGGTTGGGGTAAGGGAGAATAAGTGTTTGGGTTTTATGGTAAAGAGATTCAGTTTGGGAAGAAAAAGTTCTGGAGATGAATGTTACCAATGGTTGTATAATGTGAATGTACTTAATGCCACTGAAGTATACACTGAAAAAATGGTAAATATGGTTTATACATTTTCCACAATTAAAAAAAGAAAAAAGTAGCAAACATAATCAAATATAATATTAAGTTATTAGAGATAAAATAATATTTAAGCATCTGGTAAAGGATAAAATAAGCATAGTAAGGATACTGATACACATTTCAGATAGGAATATACTTGGGTACTGAAAGATGTTGGTAGAACCCAAGGTCTTATTAGATTTCTATAAAATAATACTTAATGTGTGTGTGTGTGTGTGTGTGTGTGTGTGTGTGTGTGTGACCTCATGGCCACAAAATGAGCTGCTGCATTTCTGGAATAATTTCCACATTGAATGCAAGAAGGCTGAATGAGGTAACAGGCTTTTTTCATAAGACCTTTTATCTTAATCAGAAGGGGAAGAACTCCTTAAATACTACGCTGATATATGTCTCTCTCCATGGCCAATGCAAATGCCCAATTTTAAACTAATCAACAGCAGGGGTGCCTGGGTGGCTCAGTGGGTTAAAGCCTCTGCCTTTGGCTCAGGTCATGATCCCAGGGTCCTGGGATTGAGCCCCGCATTAGGCTTTCTGCTCAGCTGGGAGCTGCTTCCCTTCCTCTGTCTGCCTGCCTCTCTGTCTACTTGTAATCTCTGTCTGTCAAATAAATAAATAAAATCTTAAAAAAAAAAACAAACAACTAATCAACAGCAAAGGGAATGCAATTATCCCAACTGACTTAGATCAATCATGATTTATAATATGGAGATGAAAACATGCTTAGCCTTCTCCCCTCTGCCCCACCCTCCTCACTTTCTGGATAAATTAAGGGTTTTGTTTGCATTTAAGGGAAGGGGAAATGGCTCTTGGGTATGTAATAAAGACAATCTGACACATTTATCAAGAAGAAAAATGAACTCAAAAGAAAGCTGTGGAATACAAAAAAATAGTGAGCAAAGCCCTTATTTGTAATGTAAATTATACTAATAAACCCAACTTTTTGGTATTAAAAAAAATCCTACTTTGTGGGGTTTACAAAAGTAGCTTAGTTACTTTATAATAGACTAATAAGGGGCTTATTAATTGGTAGTTAAGATATTATAGGGTCCTTTCTGTGTTTAGAGGAAAGCCTGAAATACTGAATTATAAGATTTAGTTAGAAAAGTATGTAGTTAATACATTTTCTAAGAATTTAAGAATGGAATCTACTGATTCCAAAAAGCAAAGGAAAAAAAGCTGTCTTTAGAAAAGTTTGTCATTCCAAAGAAGCCCTAACAGCAGAAAAAAAAAGAAAAGAAAAAAGGGGAAGGGAACCAGGAGGAAATCTACCTAAAAGGGGGAGATTATCAGCTTGACAAACAGTTATAGTTATCTACAAGAGAGATTAAGTTGAAAAGAATAAAACCACACTTATTTTCCATCCTCAAGCTGGGAGTATTACTACTGATAGAGCTGAAATCTGTTTACGGAATGTTCTGCTAGCATGCTCTTCACAATCCCTCCCTCTCCTAATATATCTGTTCGATCTCTCTATATTATAATTTCTATGGACTTCCATTCATACAGATGTATCCCTGAACAATATATTTATCATTTTCATATCTCTAAACTTTATATGAATTGGAACACAGTACCTACTCTTCTGCAACACCTTGCTTCAACATTATGTTTATAAGATTTGGCCATGTGGAGTTTTTTCATTTTTCTTGTGAATAGTATTCTGTTTGAATAAACCATATTTATGTTAAATATTTGGAAGGGTTTTCTCTAAGTTTTTGTAATCACAAACAATGATGCTATATATTTTCTTAAACAAATCTCCTTGGCCACCTATTTAAGAAGTTCCACTTTATAACGAAGAGTGAAATTGCTGATTTATGGGACATGTTTATACATTCAGCTTTACTAGATCTCATCAAGTTGTGCTCCAGGGTAGATATTTGTCCCAGACTAAATTTCTACCACCAGTAATGAGAATTCCCATTAATTTGTATTCCCATTAATTTGCATTCCCATTAGTCTGGTATTACAAGACCGCTTAATTTTACTAATCTTGTTAGTATGCAATAGTTTCTAATTATGATTTTAATTTACATTTTCCTGAGTTGGAGCATCTTTTATAATATTGGCAATTTGGTTTATTGGCAATTTGGTTTTCTTATTTTGTGCATTTCCTTTTCATACCCTTTGTCCATTTCCCTTTTGGTTTGTGGGGGGTTTTCCTCATTAGTGAGAGTTCACTATATATTCTGCATAATGATTCTTTGTGGAATATATGTATTTCAAATAACCTTTCCCAGTTATCGTTTCACTTTCCTTCTGGGGTCTTTTGAGGAGTAAAATTTCTAATGTAAGCGTCATCTACTTTATCAATCTTTTCTTGAATAGATATTACTTTAGCATCCTTAAAAAAGTTCTTCCCCAGCTCATGATCGTGAAAATATTTTGCTGTATTTTCTTTAAAAAAAAAAAAAACAAGGTTTGGTGTTTTACATTTAGGTTCTTTAGTACACCTGAAGCAAAGGCCAATGCTGAGTGCCTACTTTGGCAGACATGAGTCCAGAAGCAAAATGAAGCCTTTGGCAGAAGTTCTTTTGGGGAATACGTTCCTCCAGCCTCTTAATCCAAAACACTGCAGTTCTTAGCAACAGCTCTCTCCTTTCTTATCTAGGTCTGCTTTCTAGGGAAAAAAATGTTTCTGGAACTATCAATTATTGTACAAGTTGTGCTCTCCCATAGGTTAATATATCCCTTAGTCCCTGATAATTGACCACTGTGAAGATGGCATCCTCTTTTGCTCAGGGCAACCCTTGGTACTATCCTGCTAAAAAAGATTTTACTCAGAGATTTCCAGGTTCTTTTCTAATCCTACCCAGAATGTGACCTATCCAGCAACTTCATGTACCAAATAAAGAGACAGAGAGAAAAATAAACTCACTAATTTAAACTCGAGGTTAGGGTGTACTTTACAGCCATGTATGTGTTCTTTAGCCAGCCAATAGATATTATTTGCACTCAGTCAATCCAAGTTTTAATGGTCTTATTTTCTTACTTTATGTGCTAAATCTATAAATATGCATATGGAAAAAATTCCCATTAAATTGTTTATCTTTGTAACTCAATGTAGCTATAGACAATAAAAAAAAAAATGCTCCTAAATTGAGATCCCCCAAACTGATGTTTTCCTATTTCCTTCTACTAATCAGTAGTTCAGTCCTGGGGTTCCTTCTCCCTCACATAACTCTATCACCATCTGAGGGATGCTCCTATGTCAATATGAACTGAGACGGTGACATGGCTATCGATGTCTTTGCTTGAACCCTGTGTGTCCCTATTATCTTATATAATATATTTATCTAAGATTACAGTGCTAGCCTGGGTGGCTCAGTTGGTTGGACGACTGCCTTCGGCTCAGGTCATGATCCCAGAGTCCCGGGATCGAGTCCTGCATCAGGCTCCCAGCTCCACGGGGAGTCTGCTTCTCCCTCTGACCTTCTCCTCGCTCATGCTCTCTCACTGCCTCTCTCTCAAGTAAATAAATAAAATCTTAAAAAAAAAAAAGATTACAGTGCTAGAAAGGACAGCAGGGAAAGAGAATGAAACTTTCAACTCCTGTCATCAGAAGTCTTTACCAGAGAGAGGTGAGGAAAGAGTTATGAGTAGTGAAAATTATTCCAAACTTTGTATCCAAATAGGCAATCATATGTGGTGCTTGATAGTCTAGAGGAGAAAGATAAGCCTGATATATACCTTACTGATGTGCTTCCTGCTACAAGTCAAGGCCACAGTGTCCAGGGTCAAATAGCGGATGGAAATGTTGGAATTCAAATCCCTGGTTTGTCCAAGTCAGGTCAGCCTAACTAACGCCTTTTGTAACCAACCATGTTCATACACTGGGAATAGAGAGTAAACGCGGACCTGACAAGGATGAGGCTGATTTGGAAGTGGAGGCTCTTCTAGTACAGGAGAGAGGCCTGGGGAATGGGAGCTGGAAAAATCCTCAAGTCTGTTCATCCCAGTAAGGAAAATATAAAGAGCTTTATTCAAAGTGAGGAGTCAGTGATGTGCATGTTTGAGATAAATGCAGCAAACTGATTTTCAGTACACTCCCAGGTGGTTTCTTACAAATTAGGGTGAGGAAAATTTGTGCAACTTAGGAATATCTGCTTTTTTTTTTTTTTAAAGATTTTATTTATTTATTTGTCAGGGAGAGAGAGAGAGAGAGAGAGAGCGAGCACAGGCAGACAGAGGCAGAGGGAGAAGCAGGCTCCCTGCCGAGCAAGGAGCCTGATGTGGGACTCGATCCCAGGACACCGGGATCATGACCTGAGCCGAAGGCAGCTGCTTAACCAACTGAGCCACCCAGGTGTCCCAGGAATATCTGCTTTGAAGGGAAACACACTTTGGGTTCACCTTAATTCACTTGACATTTTCCCCATCCTTTCACCTCTTACAATTTAATGTTACTAAAGAAACCCCAGAAAGCAGAAAAGAAATATGAGTTGGGCAGAGACACTTCTAAGACAATTCTGTAAGAGTCAGAAAGAATCATGTAGAAAAAAACACTGCTCCAGAAGAGGCAGGGTAGAAATCAAAGCTGCTTTCTTAACCTCGCTAGAAACCCCCTTAGAATCTAGAGGAAACTCCTGGCAGTACAGACAAAAGACATTTGGTTCTGTTACTGTTTCTGTGAGGATATATTTGATGGGGGTGATAACAGTTTCAGAAAGAAAAAGATATTTTTTATGTAAAATAAACATAGAGGCTGAAGAGCAAACTAATTCTCAGAATGCAGATGCTTAGTTATATTGAAAACAATTCCTTTGAAAGAAAATTGATGAAGATCCACAAGTTTGAATCTTTGGAAGAATTTGGATTATAAAATGATGCAATAAATCAACATCTTGGGCAAAAAGGGATAATTTGTAATCTCTTGATGAAGCTAAATTTTCAATGAAGGAAAACGAAGCCACGTTTAAAAAAAGAAGAGTTATTTGATGATTTGGGTGGCATATTGCAAATATATAACTTAAACAGGAAAAAAAACCCAGAAAAGGAAGCAGATTGAAATGATAAGTGATAAATACATTATTTTCTAATATATAGTTTATAATATACAGACTTAATATACAATTAAGATGCAGTAATTCTCTATAACTCACAGTTAAAAAAAAAAAAAAACTTGGGGCACCTGGGTGGCTCAGTTGGTTAAGCAACTGCCTTCGGCTCAGGTCATGATCCTGGAGTCCTGGCATCGAGTTCCACATCAGGCTCCCTGCTCAATGGGGAGTCTGCTTCTCCCTCTGACCTTCCCCCCGCTCATGCTCTCTTTCTCACTCTCTCTCTCCGTAAATAAATAAAGTTTTAAAAAAAGAAAATCTTATTTAAAAAAAAACTCTACAGCATACCCACAATATGTGCTATGAAAGAAATATATATTTACTTAAATATTTCTGCTTATGCTGGGTAATAAATTTTAAATAAATTTTAAATTTTAAATAAATAAAAAAATAAATAAATTTTTTGCTCTTCCAAACAAAAAATATGCTTATGATATGGAAAGAGCCCCAGATGTCCACTGAAAGATGAATGGGTAAAGAAGATGTGAGATGGATGATAGATAGATAGATAGATAGATACCCATACACATATTGGAATATTACTCAGGCATCAAAAGGAATGAAATCTTACCATTTGCAACAACATGGATGGAACTAGAGGGTACTGTGCTAAGCAAAAGAAGACAGAGAAAGACAGATACCATATGGTTTCACTCATATGTGGAATTTAAGAAACAAAATATATGAACATAGGGGAAGGGGGGGGGAATAAAATAAGATAAAAACAGAGAGAGAGAGAGGGGACCCGTAAGGGACTCTTAACTATAGAAAACAAACTGAGGGTTGCTGGAGGGGCGGTGGGTGGGAGGATGGGATAATTGAGTGACAGGCATTAAGGAGGGCATGTGATGTAATGAACATTGGTGTTATATGCAAATGATGAATCACTAAACTCTATAGTTGATACTAACAATATACTATATGTTAACTATATTTAATTTAAATTAAAAAATTTAAAAACTACTTATACATTTATAACAGATTCAGATAATATTTGTAAAAGGTGTTCTAAGATAGGCCGATTGGATTAATTTACTAACCAAGGTGTTTCACCACAACAAGGGAGACATTCGGAAAGGATTATCAAACCCATTTCCTCATTTTATTGTCTGAAAAATCAAAAGATTAAAAACCTATTAGATGAGACCCTGGTCCAATTTGTGCTTCAACTGGTCCACAAGACAGCTTTCAGAGATCAAATTACTGAAAATGTAGGAACATACTGCAAGCGAATAATAATTTTTCTATTAAAAAAATCTCTCAAACATCTGGTATAATGTTTTATACTCTCAAAGCAGATACGTCATGCCTTACGGATGTACATTCTATTAAACTTGAATTTAAATTAAGTATATGAACTCCATTTTCTGATTTTTATGATAAAAATTAGGCATCTTATCAGGGGCATTATTCTAATAGATGCAATTTGATTCTTTCACACAAAGAAGAAATTTAGAAAGTAATAAGGGGGTCATACATAAGCTAATAATAGCAGTCTTAAGTTTATGACAGGACCATGGAACAGTTTATCACTTCCCTTACATGCTCCTCAAATTTTCACAGGCATTTTTTTTTCTGTGAATTTTTCTATTTTGGAATAACTAGTAGAATGATTTTAACCCTCATCAGGTCAAACCCTAACACTTTTGACCAAAGCTCACTATGAATTCAAAGTCAGTTTTCACAGTAAGGTAAAAAAATGCCACACATTACTAAACCCCTAAACTCTCAGGATTTTCTACCTTTTATTTATTATATATGTTTAATATGCTGGATCCCAAGGGCTTGTGAGTACTTTCTCTTTCTTGGCTTACTCTCAAATTTCCATATTTTGCTTAAAGTGGTTAAGAAACAAACTACATGGTATTATGATTGTATACTAAGAAAAGACAATGGTACACTAAAAATAATTGCCATTAATCAGCTCATAATAACCTTACTAGTTATTCAATACTCTAACAATCATAGTTCAGAATTAGCAATTGTTAATATGGTATAACTTTTATGGTACATAAGCTAAAAAGTATCACTAAATCATAAGTCCTTCCATCATAAAAAAGGGACTGAAATCTTAATTTCATTAGCTTTTTCATATTAAGTTTTTAATAAATTAATGAGCTTTCAACATCCCTTTAGCTTTTGTATCTACTGATTGTTAAATGTTAACATACTGCTATATTTATAATATGTAGGACATATTTGTATTTAATTATAACTAATTAAATAATTTATATCACAATTATGAAACATAAGATTTAGTAATATATGTTTATATATAAGTTGAGAAATATTAATGGGAATCACTACTTTACATTTTTGTTTATTACACATATGCTCAAGTAAGTACAAATCATGTTTTAAAATATAGCTTACAGTTCTAGATTTTTCAGGCATTCTCAGAGTTGCATGCCTTCAAGTCATCAAAATTAAAACATTTTAAATGAGTGCTGTAAGTGAAAGGTTACTTTATGAAGGAGGAGTGACAATGTTGAAAATTCTAACAAACTATACATATGAATGTAGGATGTTTAAACTGACTGGAGTTTTCTGGATATTTTAAGTCAGAGACTTCATCTTCAGTCTTTCCTACATTACTAGGAAATAGTTTTGCCTTAATAACCAAGTAAAATAAAATAGAGAAAACATATAACGAAAAGTAATAGTAAGTTACAAATAAATTTAAGAAAACTGAGTAGAAAAAGCCAAGATTTCTTTTTTTTTTAAATTTAATTTTATTTATTTAACAGACAGAGATCACAAGTAGGTGGAGAGGCAGGCAGAAAGAGAGAGAGGAGGAAGCAGGCTCCCCGCCAAGCAGAGAGCCCGATGTGGGGCTCGATCCCAGGACCCTGAGATCATGACCTAAGCCGAAGGCAGAGGCTTAACCCACTGAGCCACCTAGGTGCCCCAAAGCCAAGATTTCTATTGATAACAGTTTTATTGCTGAAATAATAGCTTCACAGAGCTATGAAAAATAAAACTTTTCTATTTTCTGAAATATAAGGTATCCCAGAAATGTAAAATGAAGATATTCCATGCTCTTTTACAATTCTGCAAATAATCAGAACTTATAATTTAATTTGAGACATAATAACTCAACATATGTTAACTCAACAGTCTCTAACTACTAACCAGAATGTAGAATATATACTTTTTGATGAAATAAAGGATTATACAATGAAATCAAGAAGCTTCTTCAAGTTGAGTAGTATAAAAGGAGAGATATATAACAAACCCCCTTTCCCTAAGTACAAGACAAATGAATTATCTTGAATCTAGGCACTGAAATAAGAAAGAAAAAAAAAAAGGCCTGCCTCTAAAATACTGTAACCACAAACCTAACCTTATATCAACCTGGAGTCAGAATTCATACTACTTTATATAATCTGAACAAATTATAAAACTTTATGTAGCCTCAAATGGGTAACACACTCAGATAACTTCAGAAACTAAGAGAAATCCTCTTAGAAAGAGTCTGGTTCTATCCCAGTTCTCGATGTCCAGCAAGTAGGGTTCCAGAGAATTGAAAAACATGAAAAGTCATGGTAAGAGAGCAGTAACAATAGGCAACAAACATGTATTGGAATTATCACAGAATATGAATAAAAATGTTATGATAGTTGCAAAATAAGTATAATCTTGAAACAATCTTTTCAAGGAATGCAAAATTATGAAAAATAAAATGATGTTCTGATTCTGGATGAAATAGAATAAGCACATTTCACCTTTTCCCACTGAATATAACTTTGAAACCAGGACAAAATGCATGGATCAACCATATGAAGTCTATGAAAATTTTACACAGTGGGCAGATTGGAGAAGAACACTAGAATTTCAAATAACACTGAATAAGCAGTGAGTTTGTCCTTTTTTTTTTTTTTTTCCTCCAGTACTCTTGTTTGAATGCAACGCAGCTATATACTTGCAAGTGAGCATGGTGGCAAAGAAGAAGAGACCTTCTAGATATGCTCTAGTTCTGGCTTGAAGATAGAAACAAGAACTCCTAATGCTAAGAGGGAGTGCAGAAATTCCTCATTTTTTTCCTCTTTTTTTGCTTCTATTTTCTTGACCTGGCCTCCAGGAAATTCTTTTGTTCTTTTGTTCTTTTGCAGGGGAAGAAAAGAAAGCGATAGAACACTGAAAAAGCCAAAACTCCAAGGAAAGAACACCTGCCTCTCCTTTGGCTTTACTTACAGTTTCAAAAGGTAGGGGTGGGTGGGGAGGGGGGAGAGGGGGGAGGTCCTACAGCGTTTTTATCTCTGTCCTCATTCCTGTAGAGCCAGAACAGAGTTCCCATCATGAAAATGCATCAAAGAGCATGGTAGCGTGGTTCCACTAGACTCACCACCAAAAATGGATCCCCTGAAAATCAAAGTATTGGGGAGATGATAAAAAGGAGAAGAGCTCAGAAAAATCACCCGATAAAGTCAAGAACTTTAGGGCTTTTTCTTAACCTCTATATGCATTGATCTGATCCTAATTAACATTCCTAAGATTTTGAGAATTAAACAAGCAGAGTGGGTCTGAGACTAATCACTATGGGGCACCCACCCAAGAGAAAACAAAAAGCATAACAAAAGTTTTGAAAACTGAACTAACACTGGAACCATAACTCACAGGAGGTGGGTTAGAATTTGTGGCCTGAACCTACTAAAACAAAAATATTAACATTTTGTATAGAATTTAAACAAGATTTAAAGTATCTTAAAGATATACAAATGACTCAATTTGAACAGAGGAGAGAAAAAAAATTAAAAAATGAATAGAATCTCAAGTACCAGTAGGAGACTACCAGAAGGCCTAATGATCATGCCAACAGTATCCCTGAAAGATAGGAGAAAAAGAATGGTATTGAAAAAGAGATAAATAATGGCTGAAAATTGCCCACTTGGCAAAAAACAAACAAACAAACAAACATACAAAAACATACCCCTAGAGGTTTAAGAAGCTAAGCAAACCCCAAACAGAGTAAACCCAAAGAAATCTATGCCCATATAAATCATAATCAAATTGCTGAAAAACGAAGGTGAAGAAAAAATATTGAAAGCAATAAAAAAATGCTATGTTAACTATAGGGGAGCATCAATTCACATAACGGAGGATTTCTTACCAGAAACCATGGAAAGGAAGAGAAAATGGCACAATATTTTTAAAGTGTTGAAAGAAAAAATTATAAACCCAGAATTTTATTTCCAAGTAAAATATTCTTCAGTTGTAAGGTGAATTAAAGATATGAAAAAGGAAGAGAATTTGCACCTAACAAATGTGATAGAAAGATTTCTAAAGGAAGCTTTTCAGACCAAAGGGAAAAGATTCCAGGGTTTGGAGGGAGAGGAGTACAACTCAGAACATCAGGAATGAAAGAAGGGCAAAAGCAAGAGTAAGTATGTGGGAAATGCAATAGAGTAGTTTTTTTGTCTTGAGTTTTTTAACTTAAAGGAGTCTGGAAATTGCAAATAATGTGAAATAAGCAGGAACAAGCAATAAATAAATAAATAAATAAAGTGACAGTCCTAAATCTAAACTTATCAATAACTACATTAAATGTAAATGATCTGAAGATGCCAATTTAAAGACAAATGTGGTCAGAATGATTTTTTTAAAATAATCATATGCTATCTAAAAATCAGTCACTTGAAATATAGTGATATAGTCAAGTTAAAAGTAAAATGATGAAAAATTGCATACTACTACTAATAGCTGGAGTAGCTAATATCATAAAACAAACTTCAAAGCAAAGAAAATTACCAGGAATAGAGATGTACAATACATAATGAAAAAAAAATTCCAATTTACCAAGAAGACATAATTCACAATGTATAGGAACCCAACAACAGAGCTTCAAAATATACAAAGAAAAACTTACAGCACTGAAAGAAAAAATAGACATATTTAAAATTATAGTTGGATATTTGAACATTCCCTTCTCAGTAATAAATAAACGTAGTTGATAGAGAGTCAGCAAGTATACAGAAGAGCAAAACATCGACCAACTTGATCTATTTGATATACATAGAACTCTACCTAACAACAGCAAAATGTATGTTCTTTCCAGGAGTACATGGAATATTCACCAGGATAGATGATACTCAGGATCACAATATACCCATTGATTTTAAAATGGGTCACAAACCTTAAATAGATACCTCACCAAAAAATATATACAGATGCCTATAAGCATATAAAAAGATGTACCATATCATGTGTCACACAAATAAAACAACAATGAGATCCCATTATACTCCTATTAGAATGGTCAAAATCTTGAACACTGACAATACCAAATGCTGGTAAAGATCTATAACAGTGGGAGCTCTCATTCATTCCTGGTGGGAATGCAAAATGGTACAGCCACTTTGGAAGACAGTTTGGAGGTTTCTTACAAAATTAAACATACTCTTATCATATGATCCGGCAAATGTGCTCCTTGGTAGGTAGCCAAAGGAGGTGAAAACTTATAACCACACAAAAACCTAAACACAAATATCTATAGCAGCTTTGTCCAATAGCCAAAACTTAGAAGCAAACAAGATATCCTTCAACAGGTGAATGGCTAAATAAACTGTGGTACATCCAGACAATGGAATAGTATTCAGTGCTAAACAGAGATACACTATCAAGACACAAAAAGGTATAGAAGAAACTTAAATTCATATTACTAAGTGAAAGAAGTCAATCTAAAAAACTGTACTGTGTGATTCCAAATATAGACATTTTGGAAAAGGCAACACTATGGAAACAACAAAAAGATCAGTGGTTGCCAAAAGTTGGGGAGGTGGAGGTATGAATAGAACACAAAGCATTTCAGGGTAGTGTAACTTCTCTGTTTGATACCATAAATGATAGAAACATGTTTTTATACATTTATCCAAACCCACAGAATGTACATCAAGAGTGGACCATTATGTAAACTCTGGACTTTGGGTGATGATGTGTCAATGTAGATTCATCAATTATAACAAATGTACCACTCTGGTAAACAATATTAATAATAGGGGAGGCTATGCACCAATGTGGGTAGGGAATATATGGGCAATCTCTATACCTTCCACTCAATTTTGTTGTGAACCTAAAACTACTCTAAAATTCTTAATAAAAAAAATTTAAAATGATGTAAATATATGAAGTACCTAAGAATGAGTCTAGCAAAAGATGTTCCAGACCTTTGCATGGAATAGTAGTAAGGCTTGGTGCAACTTAAATAAAATCTAAATAAGTGTATACTGTGCTCAAGGACTAAAAGATTCCATATGGCAAAGATACGAAGGATCCTCAAAATAATCAATAAATTCAAGCAATTCTGATCACATTGACAAATGATTCTCGATTGTATTTGACATGTAGGTTAGAAACTTCTATTTGGTAATGTAAGAACCAAGAATAATCCAGAAAACCTTGAAGAAAAAGACAAAATTGAGGAGATTTCTCTAGCAGACACTAATACTAAGTATATCCTGATAATATGATACGGGTATGAGATAAACCAATAGCCATACACAACCAAACAAAAAATCCAGAAACAGACCCTTGCATATATGGACTCTTAATATATTTATTACAGGGATGGCATGTGGTTCTTTATAGAAAGAACTGACATTTCAATAAATGATGCCAGAAGGATTGGATATGCTATCAGAAAAAGAAAAGAGAAGAAACTGAATTCCCAGCTTATTCTATTTACTAAAAATAATCTTAAAGTACACTAAAAAATTAAATGTGAAAAGCCAAACTGCAAATCTTTAGAAGAAAATTTTGGGGTATAATGTAGAGATTATGAGTTAAAGGTATTTTAAATCAGATTTGAAATATTTTAAACATAATACAAAATGTACAAGTGTCACAGGAAAAAGTGATATACCTATCCACATTAAAATCTTAAGCTTATTTTCATCAAAACACCATGAAGTTGAAAAAAAAAAGGTAAAAAAAAAAGGAAAAAACTATAGAAAAAAAAATTCCTATAACCATCAAACCTGGTGTCCAGTTCTGTAACTTTTTCAAATGAATTAATAATGACAAACAAATAATAGAAAATTAGATGCTTAAAAAGCATATATTTTTAAAAATGAAAATTAGCCAATAAACAGGAAAAGATGTTTACCTTTTAAGGTTTTTATTTTATTGATAAAAGTTTTTATCTTAGCAATAAAAAATAAAGCAAGTTAAATTACAAGAGTTACCATGCATCACCCAAACTTTCAGGCAAAAATTTAGAAATCTGATATTCACATGTTGGGATACATGTGGAACAACAGGAACATCTGGCCATTGGTGGTTGTGATATACAAATTGACCCAAACACTTTCAAAAAACAAACTGGCATTCCATAGGAAAGATGAAATACAAACAATAACATATGATCCAGGGATTTCACTCCTGGAGTAAATATTTAAGAATATTAATAACAAATTACAAGAAAATCTAAATGTCTATCAATAGTAGAATGGCAAATGTATTGTCAAATGGGCTCAAAATGGAATGCTATTCAGCAGGGAAACTGAATGAAGGATGGCTATATATAACACCAGTGAATCTTCCCAAACATTGTAACTGTTGAGTGAAATAAGCTTGACACAGGAGATGTTATAAAGTAGGAATTTGTATTCATTAAGTTCAAAAATAGCAGAGATACAGTTGTAACTGGTAAATTATTTAAAATTAATAAAATAAAATGGGATGATAATTGTAGAAGTCAGAATGATAAAAACTTCTGGATACAGGGTGAGAAGTGAAACAATTGGGGAGGAGCACAGTTCTTTGAAAGAACTGCCAACAAAAATGGAGGTGCATAGTTTATTAAAATTCTTTAAGCCAAAATATACACCTATGCACTCTTCTGTATGATATACTTTCTAATAAAACAAATGGAAAATTACATAGAAAATAATTTTTTTATGATATCCCAAACTCAGTTAGTGTACCTGTTCAAAAAGTTGCTTCCTGATGTAGAATATTTGGCTTTAATTTTTCTTACTCTCACATATTCCAGTTTTGAATTCTTGACTCCCCTAAATACCAAATATGATTATATTACAGTGTTTTGTTTAAGCATGTGTGATTAAAAGGACACCACTGAGAGAAAAAGGAACCCTCATCTGTTGTTGATAGGAATGCAAACAGGAAAACCATTGTGGAAAACAGTATGGAGTTTCCTCAAGAAACTAGAAATAGAAATGCCATATGATCCAGTAATTTCACTAATGGGTATTTACCCAAAGAAAATGAAAATATTAATTTGAAAAGGTATATGCACTACTACATGCACTGAAGCATCATCTAAAATAGCCAAGATATGGAAGTAACATAAGTGTCCGCTGACAGATGAATAGATAAAAGAGATGTGGTACACAATGGAATATTACTGAGCCATAAAAAGATAAGATCTTGCCATTTGTGACAACATGGATGGACTTAGAGGGTATTATGCTAAGTGAAATAATCAGAGTGAGAAAGACAAATACCTTATGATTTCATTCATACATGGGATCTGAAAACAAAATGAATAAACAAACAAAAAGCAGAATCAGGGCACCTGGGTGGCTCAGTGGGTTAAGCCGCTGCCTTCGGCTCAGGTCATGATCTCAGGGTCCTGGGATCGAGTCCCTCATCGGGCTCTCTGCTCAGCGGGGAGCCTGCTTTCCTCTCTCTCTCTCTCTCTGCCTACCTCTCTGCCTACTTGTGATCTCTGTCAAGTAAATAAATAAAATCTTTAAATAAAAAAAAAAGCAGAATCAAACCTATAAATACAGATAACAAACTGATGATTGGCAGAGGGAAGGGTAGTGGGGTGATAGACAAAATGTGTGTGTTAGTGTGGTGGGAGATACAGGCTTCCAGTTAATGAGTGAGTAAATCACAGGAATAAAAAAACATAGCATAGGGAATATAGTCAATGTTGTTGTAATTGCATTTATGGCTGATAAATTGTAGCTACTCTTATGGTGAGCATAGTAGAACACACAGAGTTGTCAAATCACTATATCATGAACCTGAAACTAATGTAACATTGTGCATCAACTCTACTCAAAATTTTTTTAATTAAATAATAAGAGGACACCACTTAATTGTGGTAATGTGTAATGTTTTCCAACTGCTAGAAGTGGAGAACATAATTTTATGTTTATGTTTGTTCCCACTGAGGACTCTTTTCTCATAGATTTATATAATATTAGAAAGGTGTCTTTCAGGGGCACCTGGGTGGCTCAGTCGGTTAATGTCTGCCTTCAGCTCAGGTCATGATCAAGGTTCAGGGGTCAAGGTTCTGGGATCAAGGTTGAACTCTCTGCTCAGCAGGGAGCCTGCTTCTCCCTCTCCCTCTGCCTGCCACTCCCCCAGGTTTTTGCTCTCTTTCTCTCTCTCAAATAAATACATAAAATCTTTAAAAAGAAAGAAAAGAAAGGTCTTCTTCATTCTACCAAACTCTCTATCTGGGTTTATAGATTAGAAGTGAAAAAATTTTTTTTTTGTATGAAAGTCAGGAGACTGCTTCTAGAATGCTGGTAATTCATTCAAGGAAATACTATCCAGGCATAAAAAGGCCAGTTGTTGAAGCCAGAATTGCCAGTGCATTATTGCTCTTTTTTGTACAGTTTGGCATATGTTGAGAATGTATTTGGGACTATGCTGAAGTTCAGTTCGTTAGAACATGAGTTTAAGTTCATATTTGGAGAAACATGCAGAGTGGAGAAATTCATAGGAAACAATTTTAATCCTACTCATTTATTTTCTATGACACTGTCTTTTATAGAAGACTTTAACCCACTATGTTTTCACACCTCAGCATTTCTTTCTCATGATCCCCTAAGACTTTGTTATAGCCTATAATCTGGAAATGTAACTTTTTAAGTTTTCCTCACTAGATAAATAGGCAAAATTCGTACAAGTTCCTGTGCAGATTACAAATCAAACACAGTCTTTAAAAGAATTACTTCTCTTACTACATCTTATAAAACATTTTTTTCCTTGCTAGTTTATACCTACTTATAAATAGACACATTTGTCCTACAGTTTAAATTAATCATCCTTTTGTGTAACATGGTAGAAAATGTGCTTTTACTTTGACACTGGCTAGGACTAATGAGTACAAGTCCCCTTCTGCGTAAGTTTTGAGTATATTTTAAGAATATTTTACAGTGAAAATTTAAGTACCAGTATTTTTACCAAGTAATACAATAGTTACAGTGTTCCCTAAAAACTCATGCTTTGTGCATTTAATTAAACTTGCCAGAAACTACCATTCCTTCTATGGAAGATACTAATACTATGGATAGAAATTTACATAGAAAATATGCTTGCAGAGTTCATGGTGTTCAGACTTAAAACATGCAACTTTAATTATACCAAGTTTTATATAAATATTCTGTGGGAATTAAAAATATTTAGAGCTGAATCAACAATTTTTATACAGACACCCAAACACATGAATGTATATTTGTCTGTAATTATTTATTTGTTTTCCAAATTGCTTGCCTTAAAGAGGTGAGATGAAATGAGCCTAATTCTGAGAGAAATGCAGCTTTCATTTGACACAAATAATACACAAAGGTAGGTCCCTGAAAAATCTGAATATTAAAATCTCCAAAAGTTATTTTAGCCAATTCTGAGACATGACAATTCAAATCAAATCACTTTATTTTTGTTTTGAGCAAATCATATTGAAGCATGTGTGTGTGTATGTGTGTATGTGTGTGTATACATACATACACACAGAGATCATTGGTGTATAAGTTAATTAATTTTCACAAAACAAACACATCTGCACGGTAAAGACTTATGTCCAGAAACAGAATACTACTATATCCCAGAAGTCTCCTTCATACCCCCTTCTAGTCACTACCCTATCCACAAAAGAAGGCACTATCTGATTTTTAATACCATAGGTTAATTTTCCCTACCTTCAAATTTTATATAAGTGGGATCATATGGCATGTACTCATTTGTGTCCTTTTTTCCACTCAATATTATGTTTGCAAAATTTATCCATGTTGTTTTATATATTTATTTTTCACTCATTCACATTTCTGTTTAGTATAAAATAATGATTTTAAGACACCATCTTTCATGACTATATACACTATGTTAAAGATATTGTATTTAAAAAATACTACTTTAAGAGTCACTGGCTTAAACCTAGCACTGTAACAGGGCATAAAATTTGGTATCAGAGGACCTGAAGGAAAGTTAGAAGCAGAACCCCTTTATAACTCTTCCTTCCTAGGTAGGAAAAGCTGACCTTACTTCTTAGTTTACATAGCAAACCCCTATTAAGAGGCTATTTTATCTTTGGGTAAGATACAAATGTAATGATCTGAAGGGGCATGTGCACCCCAATGTTTATAGTAGCAATGTCCACAATAGCCAAACTATGGAATGAGCCAAGATGTCCATCGATGGATGAATGGATAAAGAAGAAGTGGTTCGTATATACAGTGGAATATTACTCAGCCATCAAAAAGGATGAATACTCACCATTTACACTGACATGGATGGAACCAGAGGGTATTATGCTGAACAAAATAAGTCAATCAGAGAAAGACAATTATATGGTTTTACTCATGTGTAATATAAGAAACAGCACAGAGGATCACAGGGGAAGGGAGGGAAAACTGAATGAGAAGTAATCAGAAAGGGAGACAAACCATGAAAGACTCTTAACTATAGGAAAAAACTGAGGGTTGCTGGAGAGGAGGTTGGTGGGGGGAATGGAGAAATTGGGTGATGGGCATTAAGGAGGGCAGGTGGTGTGAGGAGCACTGGGTATTATATCCAACTGATGAACTATCGAACTCTACATCTGAAACTAATGATGTACTATATGTTGGCTAATTGAATTTAAAATTTTTAAAAAAGGCTATTGTAATTTACCATATTCTTAATGCAACAGACCCTATTTGTAGGCTCATAAAAGAACTACTAAAACTAATTGCTTTCAAAACCAAAGCTAACATTTTTCTCCCTTTCCTCTATAAAGGGTGAAAAATCTAGGTATATATTTTTTCTCAACCTTTCTAACGATTAGGCATGGCCATGTAAAACAGTCCTGCCAGTGAAATTTAAGAGGAAGTTTTCTGGGGATTTCTGAGAAAGCCTTTGCTTTTTTGTATGGAGAAGGCAAAAGAATAGCCAATACTAAGGGAGAAGAACAAAGTTGGAAGAATGATACTATCTGACTTTAAGACAACTAAAAAGCAACAGTAATCAAGATAGTGTGGTATTAGCAAATGACTAGAAAAATAGATCAATGGAACAGAATAGAGAACCAAGAAATAGACCACCATATATATAGTCCTATATCTCTGACAAAGGAGAAAAGGCAACACAAAAGAGCATAGATAGTCTCTTCAACAAATGGAACAAATGGAACAACTGGACATCTATATGTAAAAATTAAATCCAGAAATAAGACCATATACCCAACACAAAAATTAACTTAAAATGAATAACAAATCTAAATGTAAACTGCAAAACTATAAAACTCCTAGAATATAATGTACAAGAAAACCTATATGACCTTCGGTGTGGAGATGCTTTTTTTGATACAGCACCGAAGCCACAATTCATGAAAGAAATAATCTGGACTTCATAAAATTAAAAGCTCCTGTTCTGTGAAAGACAATGTCATGAGAATGAGAAGACAAACCATAGACTGGGAGAAAATACTTGCGAAAGACATTTCTGATAAAGGACTGTATCCAAAATATATAAAGAACTCTTAAAACTGAATAATAAGAAAACCACCTGACTAAAATGTGGGTCAAAGACCTTAATATACACTTCAACAAAGAAGATATACGGAAGGAAATGAGCATATGGAAAGGTGCTCCACATCATACTAAAACATCAGTGAGATAGCCCTATACTCCTGTTAGAATGGCCAAAATCTTGAGCACTGAGAACACCAAACACTGGCAAGAACCTAATTCATTGCTGATGGGAATGCAAAATGGTACATGCACTTTGGAAGACAGTCTGGAGGTCTTTTACCAAACCGAACATACTCTATGTGATCCAGCAAATACACTCCTTGGTATTTACCCAAAGAAGCTGAAAACTCATGTCCACATGAAAAGCTGCACATGAATATCTATAGCAGCTTTATTCATAATTGCCAAAACCTGAAAGCAAACAAGATTTTCCTCAATAGGTGAATGGAAATAAACTGTGGTACATCCAAACAATGGAACAGTATTTAGCACTAAGACGAAATTATCTGGGTGCCTGAGTGGCTCAGTTGGTTAAGCAACTGCCTTCAGCTCAGGTCATGATCCCAGACTCCTGGGATCGAGTCCCCCGTCGGGCTCTCAGCTCCTCTGACTTTCTCCCCTCTCATGCTCTCTCTCTCTCAAATAAATAAATAAAATCTTAAAAAAAAAAAAAGAAGAAGAAGAAGAAGAAATGATCTATGGAGTAGCCTTAAATGCACATCAATAGGAGAAAGAAACTAATCTGAAGAGGCTACTTCTTTTTTTAAGATTTTATTTATTTATTTGATAGAGATCACAAGTAGTCAGAGAGGCAGACAGGGAGAGAGGAGGAAGCAGGCTCCTCACTGAGCAGAGAGCCCGATGTGGGGCTCGATCCCAGGACCCTGGGATCATGACCTGAGCTGAAGGCAGAGGCTTTAACCCACTGAGCCACCCAGGCACTCCTGAAAAGGTTACATTTTGTGTGACTCCAGCTATACAACATTCTGCAAAAGGCAAAATTGTGAAGACACTAAAAAGATCAATGGTTTCCAGAGGTAGGGATGGGAGGAAAAGATAAATGGGTAGAAAGAGGATTTTTAGGATAGTGAAAAGACTTTTTATGATAATATAATGATGAATATATGTCATTGCACATTTGTCCAAACCCACACAATGAACAACACCAAGAGTGAACCCTAACATAAACTATGAACTTTGGGTGATTATGATGTGTTAATGTAGGTTCATCAATTGTAACAAATATACTGTTCTGCTGAGTGATGTTCATAATGGAAGAGGATATATATGTGTTCAAGCAGGGAATATATGAGAAATCTCTGCACCCTCTCCTTAAATTTATTATGAACCTAAAAATACTCTAAAAATTAATATTTTAAAAAATAAATATGACAAGAAAGGGTAAAAAATGACAATTCAAAAAGAGATAAGCATATGAGAACAAGTTATTGATGTCATTCTTGACCTTATCTTCCTATCTTTCTTCTGAATATAATTCAGAGGTACTATAGCGACCACAAAATAATGAACATGGAAATGAAAAGGTGATACACCTAAAGTGGTCAAGCCAAAATATGATAATCAGCAACTTGGATTATATCATCATGGTGCTGAGCCAATTTTTAGACTCACTGTTTAGTAAATTAAGTATTTTCCCTGTGATTTTACTCCATGTTATTTGATCTTTCCATTAGTGCAGCTAAAACTATGTCATTGATATACCATTTATCCAAGTAATCAAGATAGAAACATGAACTGAAGAATATTGCTTAGAATTGTGCTGTATTTTACATTGATTTCTTAAAAAAAAATACTGATTAAAAGTATAAAACTGGGTGATCATCCTACATGAATTATGCCTAGTTATGAGATAACTGCAATACTTTCAGATTATTTTCTTTAAAAAGATATTGTGAATTTCTTGCTGTTGCAGCATAACTTGAACAAACATCCAAATATCTTACTATTGAGACTCTCCAGGGTCCACTGGAGAATGCTGATGGTAGACTGCTACTTAAGCACCTAGCAGGAATCCCCAGAAGTCAATGGACTTCAAACAATTATTATTTCAGCAGTTACAGAAAATATAATTTAACATCTTCCTTTAAACAGGCAGACTACTGTAATCATAGTTCTGAAGTGGTTTATTGTCTCATTAAATTAACAGTTTCCCACAGACTTTTGGTGTCTGGTTTTGGGGTTGAGATGTTAGGGGAAAAGCATTTAAAAGTCCTTTGCTCCTCCCGTTGAAAGTGATTAATCCTTTATTTGCACCTATTTATACTTATTTGTAGCAAACATCCCTTTATTCCTCCCTTACTGGCTTTCTAAAGCTACATCTAAATAAGAATAAATTATATTTCGGCTTTCTTTTGATTTAAAGCACATTTGATGTTTATATCTATATCTGGATATATCCCAATAGGTATTTTATGAGTATTTAAAATCTATCTTAAAACACGGCATCTTACTAACAATGTATATTTCTTATGTTTGTGATAAGACCATACACTGTGTTGAGTTGGTTTAAACAATGCAGTCAGAAAATCTGTCCTCAAATTCCATTGTTAGTAATGTTGTAGTAGAGAGGTTGAGGAATCATAAGAAAAACTATGTTAACATTCCTGCTTTGTTTGTTTGGAGAAGCACTGTTTTTATATAATTGAGGGCCCAATTAATGAATTTTTCTATTTTCTCTACATTTTATAGCAGGGAAAATCAAGGAATTTGGGGTCTACAGAACAGTTGTGTGGTATTTGTAAAACTGAAAAATATCTGCATATTCAGATCCCCTGCTTTTGATGTCTAGACTACTTTAATGGACCTCATTCACTTAACTAAAAATCACATTGAGGCATAGAAATGATGACAAATATTTCCCAGAAAAGCCCAAAATGAGCATTCTTTCTTATAACCCACTGATTGTAAACAGAAGAAAAGCATCAAAGAACTCTGATATGATCTTTTTAAAGTACATTTCCCATGTTATATTAAATTTCTAAAATTTTATTCATTTAGGAAGATAAATAGGAAAAGAAATAGATACAACTACTCACATTTTCCAAATGACAAATAATATTATAGCTAAGACTTGTAGACACCCAGTGTTATTTATCAAACCATGTGCAAGCATAGTGTAAGGAGAAAGTGCCTGTGTAGCAGGTAAGCCAGCCTTTGACCAGCTCTGGCACCTAACCAGAAGTATTTCTGGAGGCACAGATGTCTTCAGCACAGATAGTGTTCTATTTAACACCCGGGGCATGTCTTTTTCTACTTACATTTCCTGGAAAATAAGCACATATTTTGTAACCAGTCTATGAATAATGAAATACCTTCTCATGAATGGCTGACTTCAGAAGGTTCAGGGTTTCAACCTGGGTAAACAAGTATATATTTGTATGTCTGTCTAGGTTTATGTGTACTTATGCTACATTTCATAAACTGTTTTACAAAAAGGTTTCTGAAGGCCTCTGCTGACTTCTACTTCCCACATTTCGTGAAGGGGTAGAGGGGGTGGCTCTTCATTGAATGCTTCAAGTCATGTGTTTCTGTCTTGAGACGAATCACAGACTACTTTAGTAGGTAGAGCATGGATTGTCTCAAGATGCTCCCCGATCAGTAACATTCTATTGGAAGACAAAGCAAGTAAGTGCTCTTAGTTTATCACAGAGGTCCTAGAGAGACTTCTTGCTCATGGAAAGAGTCAAGTAAAACTTTGATGATTATGAACTAAAATGAGAAAGAATCCACCTATGTCCTAATAAAGGAAGAAACAGAGGCGGCAACCAGTTAGTTGTGTGTGTGTGTGTGTGTGTGTGTGTGTGATGTGTGGTGTGTCAGGATAGGGTGGTGGTCATCCATAAGGGGTCTGACCTCTAGACATTAATTCCTCTTGTTACATTCAGTATCTAAGTTTTTGATTCCTTCAATTATGTCCATTGCACCTTGGTGAAAATGCTGAAACATCCTCTCTTCACATCCCTCCCCCGACACTCCCCATACACACACATACAGATGGATAAACTCAGATGGATAAAAAGAAGATCCCTCAAGGTTCTTTTCATGAAGACAGAAGATACAGTGGGTTTGCAAAATGGCCACAAAGATTACCCAGGCATCTTTTAATTAGGGACTCAATGAATTTCTTTGGGTTCTCAGAGACTGGATGAGATAGAAACTACAGAGATAATTAAAAGCCAATATACATTTTAAATTCCATTTTTGTTTAAAGAAAGTTACACAAAATTGTGAAAATGATTCATATGTTACTTATCATTTAGAAATTTAGCCCAATGTTCATAGTAGCAATGTCGACAATAACCAAAATATGGAAAGAGCTGAGATGACCTTCAATAGACAAAAAAAGAATATGTGGTCCATATATACAAGGGAATATTACTCAGCCATCAGAAAGGATGAATACCCAGCTTTTTCTCAACATGGATGGGACTAGAGTAGATTACATTAAGTGAAATAACTCAAGCAGAGAAAGTCCATTATCATATGGTTTCACTTATTTGAGCAACATAAGAAATAGCATGGAGGACATGAGGAGAAGGAAGGGAAAAATTAAGGAGGGGAAATCAGAGGGGGAGATGAACCACAAGAGACTATGAACTCTGAGAAACAAACTGAGAGTTTTAAATGGGAGGAGCATAGGGGGATGGGTGAGCCTGGTGATGGGTATTAAGGAGGACATGCATTGCATGGAGCACTGGGTGTTATACACAAACAATGAATCATGGAACACTACATCAAAAACTAATGATGTACTGTATGGTGACTAACACACCATAATAATGGCGGAGGAGGAGGAGGAGGAGGGGGAGGGGGAGGAGGAGGAGGAGGGGGAGATGATGATGATTGAGGGGGGAAAAAAAGAAATTTAGATAAATATCTGTAACATTTTCTATCCATTTGAATTTTGAGTTGCCAAGCAGATTCTGGGCTTTATTTTTTTCTGAGGTAGTTCTCTTACATTTCAATATCAGTAGGTGGCCATGATGCCTGATTTAGGTATCCTTATCTTAACAGAGTGTAAACCATGCAATTAAAAATCCTAAATCATACATAAACAGTTATTTTCTTTTCAAACATACAATTGTTCAAAAAGCAAACAGATTTTTCCCTAAGTACATAACTTTTATGTGCATTTAGTTCAGTATGAATTTCCATTACTGTAAATTTTTTTCTAAATCTGTACTGATTCATCAATTTAAAAGTGATATTAATCTCTGCACCCCTAATAATATTTTGAAAATGATAGTAAGTTGTAAATTGTATTTGTACTAATGGTGGCACCATTGTAGGTATTATATAGAAATAACAGCTCTGCTTTGAGGGACTGAGTCTTGCATTTTGCAAGTATTATTATACAAGAGTTTCAGAGATGCATCCTTTTTTTTTTTAAATTTTTATTTATTTGTCAGAGAGAGAGGGAGAGGGAGAGAGAGCGAGCGAGCACAGGCAGACAGAGTGGCAGGCAAAGGCAGAGGGAGAAGCAGGCTCCCTGCTGAGCAAGGAGCCCGATGTGGGACTCGATCCCAGGACGCTGGGATCATGACCTGAGCCGAAGGCAGCCGCCCAACCAACTTAGCCACCCAGGCGTCCCCAGAGATGCATCCTTTGTATAAAATGTGCCCACCCTGTAATTATATGATCATTGTGAAATATTCAGACAATCAAAACATATAAAGAAGAAAGTAAAAATCATCTATAAGCCTAACACTAAGAAATACAATTATGGTCTTTGAAAAAAAATAACTGCTAAAATGTTTAAACAAAATATTAACTTATATTTTCCTTATGATACAAAATTAGAATAAGGTTAGAAGAAACACTACATTAGTTAAACACCTCAATCACTTAACTACTAATGCTTCATAACTCCTGCTTATTCGGATTTATCTTCACCCCCTTCCCACTCTTTGATTTGAAAGGAGCACAACCAAATGCCTTCAGCCACACAGTAGTCCTCCTCAATCCCTTTCATTCTCCTAAACACCAAGTCCTTTTGACTCTACTTCCAAAATACACCTCCATTCCTCCATCTTTGCTGTCACTACCCTCATCTACTCCTCCATCATCCGGTACTTAGACTATGCAAGAGCCTCATCTTTGTCTCTCTGCTTTCTTCCATTTCTGTCCCTTTAAAATATTCTCTCATTCAACATCTAATTCCAGGCCATTAATAAATTATTAGATTTATTTATTCCGTCATTCTTGGCCTTGAACCTACTTTGTACTCCATACTTTCCTAGGCACCAGAGATACATCAGTGAATAAAACAAATCTGCTCTCTTGATGCAACAACTTACAGGTTCTGGGATTTCTCAGGACTTCTCAGGCCTCCATGTTTTTTCTCAGATGCCTGTTTAGGGAAGACTTCTGCGCCCCCCAGCCCACCCCATCCCACCCCACCCCACCTGCTGGATTAAGTGCACATACTTGTATTTTCAGGATTTCATGTGCATTCCTGTCTCTCAGCAGCTACCTACACTATATTATCATGGTCAATTCCTTTGCATCCTTCCTATGTTAGACTGTGAAGTCCTCCTAAGAAGGAACTCTGTGCTTCCACTCTTGTTTATTAGATGACATCATGACCCCATGACCTAACTACCAGTTAATGGAATACTTGTTTGGGAAAAAAAGGCCCAGAGAATTTAATTTCAGTATCATACAGAAATGAAGCAGCAAATTAAAAAACCTAAAGAAGAGTCTCAGGTTCAGAATTCCATTCTAGGCTTTTCTTTCTTGTATCTCTAGACATATTTTAGAATCTGATTGGTTGAAAATGGCCCTAAATAAGGTAGGGATCACATAAAAGGGAATAGGTTTGTGGAGACTAAAAATACAGTCAATACCAAACCCATTTTTGACCTTCCAGCTGGGTGATTCTCTACAAATTATATAAATGCAAGACTTATTTTTCTCATTTCTATACCAATAATTGATATGTAGGTCATGAAATATCTAGCCGGTTTTCCTGCAGGCAGATGAAAATATGGTATGATGCTAATGGTGGATTATATCCATGCAGTATGAGTTTTTATTTATTTAAATTACTGGCAATTTTCTGACTCTTCTCCTTGAGCTCTGGGCCTATCCCTTAGGCCTATTCACCTCCATCCCTTCTATTTTTCCAGGGATAGGAATGTAGTAGGGTGTGTTAGACAGTGGTTTATACTCAAACATAATTGGTCAGATTGCTCAAAAAATATGTTTTTTTCTGAGATTCTGTCTGCAGAAAGAACATTGAATCCACATGTGTTGTTTTCTCCTGTTGCCATTGACATCCAGCAGTCAACATCTGGTCTGTTTTTGGTTTTAAAAAACTTTTCTTTTTTTTGTTTTGTTTTGTTTTTTGTTTTAATGTGGCTTTCCTATTTTTCTAAACTTATCCCAGATGGCAAGATTGTCCAAATTCTAACCTTTTTTCCAGGCTTTATTTTGTATGGATAATGGTTCAGTAAGTGATTATTATCACTTTCCTCTGCAAAATGAAGGATGATAATCCTTCTTTATGTTCTCTTAAGCTTTTCTAAAGATGAATTGACTTTTTAAAACAAAATATTTTAAAGTAGAATTTTATGCTTTTCTAAATTAAAGGGGTATTTTTTAAATAATTGAAAAAAGCTGGCTTAATATATCAGAACAATAATATATTCTTCATCTTGGCTCAGGAGGAATTGGCTTGATTTTGCAAAGACCAAAGTATTCATTTTTGTCAGTGCCAATTCATTCACCTTCTTAATCTTGGTTTAGAATATGTAATATTGTATGGGAAGTGGAGATCGGAGAACTAAGGACACCCTTTGAGTTTTATTAGGAGGAAATAAAAATTCACATTAAAACTTGTCTTGGAATGACTCACAGATTCAACAGGGATCATTCTCCAAAATAAAAATGACCCTATGTTTAGGGGAAAAAAGATAATAAGAGGCTGTGACCAGCCTGAGTTTTAATTCTTAAAGAATTAAAATTCTCTGTTCAACCTTAACCCGTGTGAATTTCTTAAATCTCAGCCAATTTTACTTTACAACTGGAAAGTATCAGGACCACCATGAAAAAAGAGAGAATAATTTGGTCTTAAAAATTATTAAGTAAATATTGATTTCTCTGGAGAAAAACTCAAACCACAGACATCCACACCCAATAATTAGCTAATCTACTCTAAGTGCCAAAGATGAATAGTAAAAAATAGAAAAAGAAACTATAGCTTTTATCCACAATTTTACAGGTATATTAAATACCAAAGGCAAATGTTTTTTAATTAAACTGATCAAATATAAAGTGCTATTTAAATAATTCTCCTACAGTTCTTATTCCCTTTTCCCTATGACTAGTAACTAAGAACGTTGGTCATTTTTGCTCAAAAATTACTTGAAACTATTTAGCTTCTTTTCCTCAAAAATTAGCATAAATATTGCTGACCATTCACACTTCTATCTTATTGTCTTCCATTAAGAACATTTAGCCTGAGAAGGTACAAAAGGGGACACAAGTTCTGTAGAGTGTTCATATTTCAAGTTGATGATTAATCTTTTCAAATGTTTTAATGTTAATATGTCTAGAAATCATTCTCTGGTGCATTTTCTAATTTATGCCACCATGTACCAGGATTTTCTTTTATGAAACTGTTTTCTGTATGCAGTATTATGAATATGATTATTAAGGTGCTAACACATGATCTTGGGCACATCATAAGAGCTGGTGTGCACTGACTGCTACAATTTGTCAAGTTCACGTTTGGGAAAAATAGGATTATAGTGAAATATGCTTTGATGATAAGGATGAGAGTTTTTATCAGAAAATTAACACGGTCCAAAAAAAAAAAAGGAAAGAAAATTAACACGGTCCAAAGATGATTTATAAAATACGTCGTTGTCCAGAAGTCAGCTCCATAAAAACTACAGATTATGTGAAAAGAATTCCCCTTGCTTCCTAATAAAGAAAGTCCCCTCTGTAACTTCAAGGTTGGTTACCTGTCTAAAGACTTGAGTGTCAAGGATCATCACTAAAAGGCTGATTTTGTTTTTCTCACTTTAGTACACAGTAAGTTGTCTTTTAAAGCAAACTTTACTTACGATTTTAGGATTTAGGGCAAACATGAAATTAGAGTCCAGTCTTCCAAATCATGTTCTTTCCATAAAAGTACAGAATCACATGATTCCTGGTCTTGTGTTCTCACTAGAGTCACAAGATTCCTATAGCAAACAATGAAAAATGAATAGAGACAAGATCGGAGAAAGAAAAAAGACCCTCTTCCATATTATGTTCGTTCTATATAATTAATTACTCTGAAATTGACTTCTGGATATTTAGTCCTTTTCATTTTTTGTTTGTTTGTTTTTCTTCATCTTCAGAGCTTCTTGGGTTCAAAAAAATGTTTCGGGTTAGAGGAAGTAACAAGTTAGGCATTAGAAATCAAAGCCTGCCAGATGATGCAAATGACATCAGTGAAAATATAACAGTGATGATATTAATGAAGCACAAACAAATACAGCCCTGGCTTACCCAGTGCCCTTGTATCCACCTTGCTTTACCAGAACAAACCCTATTTAAGGTGATCGAACCAGGTAGTGGAAGGCTTGAATTAGATTTTGGAAGGGAGACAACTCTTTGTTACACATTGATTGGGTTATGCAGCTCCTTTTCTTCTTTATAATTTTAAGTGTTTATCATGTAGATGTTGTTGAATACTGGCCATCTTTTCCCATCCTAACTGCATAATATTAACACAATTTGCCTTGGATATCTATTAAGCTGGTGTTACTGGTGATGCTGATTGCCTATTATGTGCACACCATTCCTTCCTGGGCAAGGAATGTGGTAAGGAATTATCTATTATCCTCGATATCCAAAAAAGGAAGAAATGGCAGGTGCCTGCCGTTGCAGCAGCTAGGATAAAAGCATATAACATTGACATTGCCAGTCATACACTCTCAACCAGTAAATTCACTCTGGAGTGAGGGATGCAAAGATGCAGGGACAAAGGAGATATTGTCCTGGTACAAACAGCAAGACAAGAGTTCCAGGGTCAGCATTGGCAATGGTTCCAATGGCAGAAAAGGTCCAAGATTGGGGGTAGGGGTGGGGGTGGGGCAATATCTGGCATCCTGCAGCTGTGGCCATAATTTTATCCCAATGTTTCCTGAGGAGTAACTTTAGCTGTGTTCCTGGTGTTGTCTTTCTTGGTTCCTGCTTGTTTTCTGAGCCTAATATTCAAAATTTGCTATAAATTCTGTGAGTACCCCCACAAGCTTTTTAAGAAATTCCTTTTGTATTTAACTCATCCAGGGTCATTCTGGTTAGCTCGAAGGAGGAACTCCGATGGTTAAATGGCTTGAATAGAGAAGCTTTTGCTATCTGGGTCTGGAAATACCCGATTCGTATGCTTGCTTTGGTGCAGATTTCATTCACTAGGAAGGAAATGTATTGAGAGCCAGCTGTATTTATCAACTGCTGATAAGTGCTTGCTGTCCATTCTAACCTCTCCAGAATTTTCCCTAGATAGTCAACAAAATATTAAAAGTGAAATAACTTTCTCTCTCCACTTCTTTTTTAACAGGTAGGCTCAGTTCTTCCTCCTTTATGAAAGTTTTCTAAAGGCTTTGCTGTAAACAATGCATCATGTAAAGATCTAAAGAAATCTGATCATTTGCTGTTATGCTCATAAAAGTCTCCATCCCACCATTGTTCTTTCTAAGTGGCAAGAGCACCGGGCCAGAAGTCTGGAGAACATACTTCCTAGTCCTTGTTCTTTTCCTAATCGATTTGTCACCTTTGTCAATGACGTCATCTTTCTCACACACCAGTTGCCCATGTGTAAAATGTGGGAAGGAAACCTCAGGAAGGTAGGCTGTATCACTTCTTGTATTACTTCTTACTTCACATAATCGGATTTCATAAGAAAATGTTTTAACAGGGCAAAATTTGCCCTATTCTCTCCAGCCCCTCAACAGAAGCATTATTATCCATCCTTCAATAGAACATAAGGAGAAAAGGGGGGCAATAAAAGCAGAAAAAGAAAAAAAGACACCTTGTTTTATTTTGATAGAAGTTCATGAAATATAGCAACTCAGTTTCAATTTTCTGGAGCTCTGTACAATTAGTTAATCTTAATTATTGCCTAGAGAAACCAAACATGCATAATTCCAGGGCTTTAAAGAATCCCATTCATTAAAATAAAGGAGTCAGGCATAGGTAGAGTGATATTTTTATGAAGTACTAGACTTGTAATTTTCCAACATCTGTAGGGAGTTAAACAATCACTATGATCATTTCAGTTACTCTGAAGCTAGAAATATGAGTAATCCTTAGACGTTTTATGGGTCCTACAAAATCATCAAATAGATTTTCAAAAAGTGTTTGCAGTAAGAACCACTCCTCTTTTCTTCTGGCCATGGAAAAACCATGTAAAATAGATTCTCAATGAAGCCAACACTGTAAGTAACAGACACAGAGTTTATTTTTAGAGACTGGGTTGCCATTAGTACATGGATGGACACTTTCTAGTCTGACTTAAACACACAAGAAACACCTTCCTGATCATTTATAGAGCAAGGTCTTGTCTCCACCCTATATAAAGTATAAAATATAAAGGTTCTAATAATAGGGATACACCTAATAAATGCATTGGTGGGTGTTTTCTCTTTCGACACAATTAAATTGCCCTAAGCAGTATCTAGTTAATGAGGCCTTAAATTGTCAGAAATAAATAGGTGAGCTCTGCCTTAACTTCCGCATGAGGCAATGGCAGTCACTGCTCTTTTCAGCTACTTAAATTTATTTTGGACCCTCTGCCTATCTAGTGAAGGTCCCTTTAGTGAGACTGGTCAGGGACTTCCAGCTGCCTGTCTTCTCCCTAAGAGGCCAGCTACAGTGCTACATGAGCCTCCTTTACTGGAAGCTGACACTGTACTAACAAAGAAAGCTGGCAAGCAGCTGTAATTGGGAAGTTTAAGCTTGGGAATATCAGGAAAAGACACTTAGTTCTGCATCACCCTTGAGCATTTTTAGAAGGTATGAGGTACTTCTGCTTCTAATTAAAACCAGAGGAAACACTGAATGAAGGCCAGGCTCACATGTAATAAGGGAGATGTGTATTTTGACAGGCTTTTTCCCTGGTAGTCACTACATCTTTATCCTGACTTTTCAAATTTCTGTAGTAGGGGAACGTCACTCTCATTCAACTTTTCAAACACAGAATAACATGACCATGTGCCTAAGAAAGGTGATATGATGATTTAAATTCCTATTAAGGTATACGTGACCGATATTAGATTATTTCTGAAGGCTGGTTAGGATAAGAAGAAAAGGGATAAGAAGAAGAGTATTAAGATACTAAGAGTGTAAAAAAAAGTTGGAAGTTGGCCAGGAAACATAATTTCATTCACAGAAAAACATGGGGAAGCTGGTATTTATGAGGGAATTTTGAGCTAACTTGATGCTTACCCACTAGGCTTACAGAGAAGCTGCAAGGTGACTTTTGTTTTAATGGGGAACCCTTGGTCAGGCTTGACTTGATGTCCAAAGACTACATCACGTAAATGTTGTCAACAGAAATCCAAGGCTGACTTTTTGTTTATTGCCAGTCTCTGCCTGTTCTGTGAATTTCTTGGGGGTAAGGAGTATTATTGTTCTATTCACCACTGGAGCCCCAGCACCTGAAAAGTGTCTGGTACACGGGAAGGACTCAATAAATATTTGTTTTAGGAAGACAGGAGCAGAGGCCTATTGAGACCACCCACTGATAGAAAATCTGGGCATGTGGTCTTCGGTAGTCCAATGAACATGTAGCTATGTTCAAGAAGTCTGTCCGTGGTATAAACAAATGAATTTATAACATACCCAAGGGAGTGTGGTTATAAGATAGTTGGCACATCATTCACTTGGCAAGGTTTATCTCACCATGTTCACTCACCCCAAAGCTCACTCTGGCCTCTGACTTACCTCCCATTGCATGCAAACTTTCATTCTTAAGCATGCCCCCAATCTGGCCACTGCCCAACCATGTCAAGTCCCATGTTCATGGTGTGGTATAAATCTGAGGATGAGATTAAATCTTTAGAGGAGGGAACTAATGGATCCACCTAGCAACAGAAGAGACTGAGAAAAGGGGAAGAGGGTAGAAAGAAAGGAGTTCCATGAAATCTGAGAGCATGGAAAGGGTGATGGGAACAAAAAACTCTATATACTTTAAAATCTGGCTCTGGATTTGCCCTGTCTCAAATGCTGACTGTACCAGCCTGTAAAACATTTGGAGAGATGCACAACTATGCAAACAAAGCAAATTGCAAACCAGTTTTAGTAATTTCTCAATGAAGGGATTACCCTGTAATTCTCTGTGAACCTCCTATTTTGCAAGCCCAAAGGGAAAATAGTTTGTTCTAGACACGTCTATTATTGCTTGTCCCACCCTCAGTTAGTTGGAAGGGAAACCGCCTTGCCTTCAAGTCCCTGCTGAACACACACAACCATGCTCACTGGCCTCCTCCATAAAATATGGTCAAAATAGTATCTGCCTCCAAAATTGTTATTGGGATTAAATGAATCATGTCTAGAGTTTTTAAGAGATTGACACTGGGACGCCTGGGTGGCTCAGTTGGTTAAGCAGCTGCCTTCGGCTCAGGTCATGATCCCAGCATCCTGGGATCGAGTCCCACATCGGGCTCCTTGCTCGGCAGGGAACCTGCTTCTCCCTCTGCCTCTGCCTGCCACTCTGTCTGCCTGTGCTCGCTCACTCTGTCTCCCTCTCTCTTAAAAAAAAAAAAAAAAAAAAAAGAGATTGACACTTAGTAAGTATCAAATAAATGTTAGCAGTGATACTGACTGTGATGGTAAGAGATGACAGTGACGAAGTTTATAATAATGTCAACACACTACTAGGTATGACTGACTGGATAGGACAGGGTCCTAGCCAAAAGCTACCAATCTAGATGCTGCATGTTGTTTTCTGATTTCTGTGGCCAGTTTCCAACAGTGAGCTGGACCAGTCAGAGCCTTTCTCAGAGAACCAACCAATAGTGACTGATAAAGGTCACTATAAAGGTTACAATCAGAAGGAGAAAGTAACTGAAAGAAAGGTGAGTGAAATAAGCATTGTAACAAATGCACAAAGAAGCAGAAACACTTACAGAGAGAAAGAGAATGCAAACCCTGAGTGATCAGCACCCAGCCTGCCTTTTAATTCTGCTGCTCTCACTATACTGGTTTCTTAAATGTTCTCCAGATTCCAACCCTCACTCCTGACTTTTAGTTTTTTAGCTTTTTTTTTTTTTCTGACTTTTAGTTGTTGTTTTTTTTTAAGATTTTATTTATTTATTTGACAGAGATCACAAGTAGGCAGAGAGACAAGTAGAGAGAGAGGAGGAAGCAGGCTCCCTGCTGAGCAGAGAGCTCCATGCGGGGCTCCATCCCAGGACCCTAGGATCATGACCTGAGCCGAAGGCAGAGGCTTTAACCCACTGAGCCACCCAGGTGTCCCCTGACTTTTAGTTTTAAATCCATTTGAGTTTGAGTGGTTTTTATGTTTCATGAGCCCAAAGAATCCTAGCTGGATTTTAAAAATACTTTTTATAGTGTAATTAGTCATACTACAAAAAATGAGTCAGACATTATCTGGCTACAAGACTTCCTTTCAACTGTGGTTTACAAGTTTTAGAGCATACCAATGATTACAAACACTGGTTAACAGATTCAGCTGTTTATGCACTTTGGAATTTCTATGGATAGTCCCTCCTATGTAATTCCATCCTCATGGCCACTACAAAGAGATGGTGAAGTTAGTGATCTGAACCCAGGACTGGGGTAGCAGAGGGGTGTCAGGCAGTGCAAACTCAAATGGCTACAGGGGACACTAATGCATAAACCAAGTACAATTTAATACAGAGTGGTAGAAATTTTGCCAACTGAAGAGGCATGCCTTCCTGCCTCTCTCCAGGCCCCTTCTCAAAAAGAGGATTTCTCCTCACATCAGTCTTCTGTTGATGGATGGAAATATGTTTCCAATATGAAAACTGGAAATCCGGGCACCTAAGTGGCTCAGTGGGTTAAGCCTCTGCCTTCAGCTCAGGTCATGATCCCGGGGTCCTGGGATGGAGTCCCACATCGGGCTCTCTGCTCAGCAGGGGGCCTGCTTCCCTCTCTCTCTCTCTCTGTCTGCCTCTCTGCCTACTTGTGATCTCTCTCTCTGTCAAATAAATAAATAAAATGTTAAAAAAAAAAAAGAGTAGAATGTTTAACCAGCTGAGCCACCCAGGTGCCCCCATTAAAAAAAAAAAGGGGGCACCTGGGTGGCTCAGTGGGTTAAAGCCTCTGCTTTCAGCTCAGGTCATAATCTCAGGGTCCTGGGATCTAGCCCAGCATCGGGCTCTCTGCTCAGCGGGGAGCCTGCTTCCTCCTCTCTCTCTGCCTGCCTCTCTGCCTACTTGTGATCTCTGTCTCTCAAATAAATAAATAAAATCTTAAAAACAAAACAAAACTGGAAATCCAAAATTTAAAAACTTAAATCTTCTGATTTTTAAATGTTGGAAACTAATTTAATTTTTAAAAATAGATATGATCTGAGGAAAATGTGTCTGCAGACCCAGCTTTATCTGAGGCTGCCAGTGTGCACACCTGATTTAATGGGATGAGCAGTCCTCTCTGGTAAGGAGCTGGATGCCTCACAACTTACCATATTTCCTAAGTCCCCAGCTGGCCATGTAGTTACACTGTAAAAAGACAAGAAAGGGGAGAATTTATTTTGAGATGTTTTGCCTGAGGGAAATGAAAAAAGTACATCAACATTAGTCTAAAAGATTCAAGAACAAGTTAACATAATTATCATCAAATTATGGATCCTGGTAATAATGCATACATAATAATGCAATAATGCCTTTTGTATTGCAACAAAACTGTGTTGTGTCTCCTAGAATATTTGTATGTCATTTTGCAATTGTCATCTCCAGCACGTACATTTCAACAACAATGTCTAGGAAAATCACAGTATGTGGGTAATTTTTAAACTTTTTTTCCTATTCCTAACAGATTCAGATTAAACCCACGGCTTTTAGAGTTATATTTAAACATACTCATTGTCTATGGTAGGAAAGTAGTTTAAGTGATATATACGTGTATTTTAATTTCCCTAGAATAATCTGCTCTAAGTTTAAAAAAGAATTTTCCAGGCTAACCTAATTAATTGCAATAGAATATACATTTTGAAATGCAGACTATATAAAACATGATACAAGGCATGGCTTTCAGACTATAATTCAATCATAGTCTTCTCAATGTGTACTACAACTATAATCTTATTTTCAAAAGATTAAATGAGCCCTCCCTCTGAAATGTAAATCTTGGTATTATGTCTTTTGCTCTAAATTCTTCAAACTTAAAGCAAAATGGTTATAACAGAGAGATTAACTTCCTTCCACATCCTCTCTCTTAAAATCTGTGTATCTAATGCTGAAGACACATGATGTAAGAGAATCAGTTACTGGTATTTAAAAACTCTAGACCTCGTATGAATAAGTCTTCACTACTTTCAGTGTTAACCCCAACATGTAAAGAGTTTAGAAGAGTTTCCAGTGTTAATCCCAATTTAGAAGAGTTTACTACTGTCCTTGTAGAAGAGAACACTGAACAAACAGAAAATTAGCAACTGTTCTTAGACCCATTAGGGGACTTGGGTTGGAGGGCAAACCACCCCTGAAATCTGAGAGAGAGAGGTGGTGACAGGCAGAATAACAGCTACCCAAAGAAGTCCACATCCTAATTCCTGGAAGTTGTGAATATGCTACTTTACATACTTTACATAACAAAAGGAAATTAAGATATTAGATGGAACTATGGTCAATGATCAACTAATATTAAAATACAGAAATTACTGATTAGGCCTAATGCAATCACAAAAGGACCTCAGAAATGGGAGAGTGAGACAGAAGAGAATCATAGAAGTGGCAGTGTGTAAAGTCCCCTGCCCTATGTTAATGGTTTGGAAGATGGGGAAATGAATTCACCATCAGGAATGCAAGTGGGCTTCAGGAAGTGGAAAAAACGCAGAGAAAGATTCTACTATGGAACTTCCCCAAGAAATGTCATCCTTCCAACCAGCCCAATGAGACCCATACAAACTTCTGACTTCCAGAACCATAAGGTAATAAATTTGTATTGTTTTATGACATCAAGTTTGGGGTAACTTGTTACAGTACCAATAATAAAATAATACACAGGCTAATCCAGAGCCTCTCAGCCCGGCAGCTTACCCAAAGCAGAAGCCACTACAGCAAACGGATGGAGGGTGAATGTGGACTAGCTGAAAGTGAGAAAGTCCTGGGAGCTGTAGTCTTGGAGAGGTCCCAACATTTTCATGGTTTCACCTCTAGGAGCCCCCCACCAGGTTCTTATAATGATGGAGGAAAGCTCACCCAAGGCAGGGGGAGGGGCAGACCAAGCAACATAAAATCCACCCAGAGCATGGAGCACATGAGTGGCTCAGTCTCTTGAGCCCCGGACTCTTGATTTGGGGTCAGGTCATCTCAGGGTCATGAGATCGAGGTTTGCCGCACTGGGCAACATGCTGAGCATGGAGCCTGCTGAAGACTTTGTCTCTTCCTGTCCCTCTGCCCCCGCCACACACACACACACACACACACACACACCTTGCGCACTCTCCCTCCCTGGTTCTCTCCCTCATTCTCCCTTTAAAAAAAAAAAAAAAAAAAATCCAGCGCATTCTCCATAACAAAGGTTTATCCCTTAAGTTTACCCCGTGTGAAGTATAACTTTCACTGTTTTTTTGCGGGTAGTCTCTCCCTTATCCATGGAGGATGCTTTCCAAGAGCCCCGGGGGACGCCTGACATTTCGGATAGTACTGAAATGCACATACACCACGTTTGTCCCACCACATACATACTCTGGAACTCCCTCTCAAACCTCCTTATTGTGTTTACTCACCATTCTTCTTGAGATGATGTGAGACCTCAAACGCCTACGAGAGGAGCTGGAGAGAGGGAATGAGGGAATGACGCAGGCGGTGGCGCTGCGACTGCCCTCCTACTGATTCGTCAGAAGGAGAATCACCTGTTTCTGGAGACTGACTCTCGAAACCGCGGATGCCAAAACCGTGGATAAGTAGGGGCCCTTCACGGGAAGAGCTCAGAGTGAACAGTTCGTAAAGAGTGCTGGGACCAGAAGCGTTACGATCATCTGGAAACCTGTTAGACCTACCGAATGAGGGCAGAGGGGGAGGGAGAGAACGAGCAGGGGGTGGGGGGTGGCAGACCTCTGTGATATTTTTTCAGACATTTGTGTTTCGTAAGTCTTCCAGGGGATTCTGATGCAGCTGAAATTTGAGGAAGAGGAGATCTCACACAAAAGAGGGGCACCTGGGTGGCTCAGTCGGTTAACCCTCCGACTCTTGATTTCAGCTCGGGTCATGATCTCCAGGTCATGTGATCAAGTGCTTTTTCGGGCTCCGTGCTTGGTGGGGAGTCAGCTTGAGATTCTCTCTCCCTCTCCCTTTGCCCCTCCCTCCTGCACTCTGTCTCTCTCTCCAAAATAAATAAATAAATCTAAAAAAAACCACAAAGAATCTTGGAACACTACATCAAAAACTAATTTTATGGTGACTAACATAACACAATAAAAATTAAATAAGTAAATAAATAAATAAATAAAAGCTTTTTTTAAAAAGAGGGCTCAAATGGTTAGTGCTGTGAAGTGTGTAAACCTGGCGATTCACAGACATGTACCCCTGGGGATAAAAATACTTTATATGTTTATAAAAAATTTAAAAAATTTATAAAAAATAGAGGGCTCAAGATAGATCTCTTGCATCAACACAGGCTCTCCTGTGTGTGAGGGCATTTAGACATGTCTCTTCTTCCTTAGGGGGCATATGAAGAATGTTGCTAAGAACCAGCAGACCTGGAGTAGCCCTGCCATACTTGAGGATAAATGCCAGGAGCCAAAGGTCCAGGCAACCCCTTCGGCCAGGTTTGGTGGTGGAGAGCATGGCTGAGACTCAGGGGGCTGACAACATCTGAAACCGCCAAGGAGGAGCCAAGGCAGCAAAATGGTGGATCAACGAGCCAGTTCTACAAGGACCCAGCAGTCAAAGAGGAGGGTAAGGTGAGCTTCTTATGAGGTAGAAGGGAAAGAGGCAAACAGGGCTTGGAAGAGGTCAGACCATATACTCTCTAAATATTTGTATGAAATGAGACTGTTTTCAGTGTTTAATTTGTAAAGTTATCGCCAAAACCTTTCCCTACCCAGTGACTTAGAATTTACAGATAAATTTAAAAAGAAGATAAAACTAACAATTTTGCAAATCTCTAGGGTGGAAATATTTCAATGCAACTACATAAGGCTACTTGGTCCCTTTTATTATTTATTTAGAAAGTATTTGAAAATTAAAAAATTTTTTTCAGACATCTCACAATTACATCCTAAAATGTGATTGTGAGAGAAAACTTCAGTTTTGAAATAGAAATACTGCAGTGATGAATTACAACCACTTGAGGGCAGTAGAAGCACATTTCTTGTCTGTACACTGCAGTGATTTAATTACAACTTTAATATTAAACACTTAGCAAAGACATACAATACTTTTTTGTATATCTACCTTGGTCTAGAGTTATTATCCCCCACCTCCACAGTTCATATTCCCAGGGAGTTTCCCTCATGTAAGTAGAACAACAACAAAAATATTTTAAATGTACATATTGTTTTTGTTTGTTTTATTGGCTCTATTTTTGCTGGGGCTTATAACATATAGTTATGAAACATCACTTCATTAAGTCACAGTTCAATTTCTCCTCAAATCATCCTTTAGGTTCATGTAAGTGTATCCTAATGTTGGTCTATGTATGTGGGCGTGCATGTTTGTGCAAGTGTGTGCGTGTTTACTCAACAGATGGTTGAGGAAATAAATGCCGTTGCAGCACACCAGTGAACAAACAGAATTTTGGGGGGTATGTTCATAAAGTGCCTTTATTTTTTTCCCATCACTGCCTTGCAAACCCTCTATGTTGGTATGCTTCTTTTCTTCACCACTTAGATAACATCTTGGGCGAGTCCCATAATTTCTCAGACGTTAAAAGAGATTTTCTAGTTACTTTTATCTCCTCCCTCCAAGTATCTAATTTCAGTGATTCAAATGTGTGTCTTGTATAATACTTAAAATTCCCAAACTTGAACTTCTCCCTTTGTTTTTTCTGCCTCCCACTGGAAGCCTGCACTGGGGAGAAGTGGTGGGGTAGTCACAAACATTCAAGGCTATTTCCCTCTGGACTCCTCATTTCCACTCATCTTCCCATTCACAAGGTAGCCTCTGACTCCTAGGAGGTTGGAAGAGAGGTAAAGAGCAGGAGACGTGTTCTTTCATTAATATCTCTGTAATCTGACATTGTTTATCTCCACCTGTGGTAGAAGTTTAAATCTGCCTCTTTCTCTTGAAGCAACTTTTGGGAGGTTTTAGGAACTGTGTGATTATTCTGTTTGAACTGCCAGCTTCATGGGTATGAGACCTGTGTAGATCTCCAGACCACATGCTTAGAGAAGCCTTGTGCTCAGTTTAATGCTCTGTCATTACCACCTTAAAATTTGTGATAACTTTTAAACAAGAGACCTTGCATTTTCATTTTTCATTGGAACCCAAAATTTACAAAGCCAGTATTGACAGTCCCTCCAGACTGCAGATCTATTGCAAGGTAGTTGCCTCTCCTTTAGCTGATAATTTATAATCTCCCCTCAAACTCTCTCTGGCAGAAACCCCCTTCGGCAGGATCCCATGAATAAAGACTCCAAGCCAGTGCCTTCTGTGGGTTCTTTTGCTCCAGAAAAACAAGCACTTTTGGGGAGTACAGCTACTGTAAATCTCCCAGCTACTGCCATGAGCCATCTCAGCCAAGCTCTCCCTGGAGATTTCTTTTCAGGCATGAGCCGGACAGTTCTATTGTGTTTCTAAACAACAGTGATCCCATATAGGCTTTCTGTTTACTCCAGAAAGCCCCTCTTCCTCCAGATAATTGTCAACCTATCAGTCCCTCTAATTCCCTTACTTTCTGGACCTCACTACTTTGATACTGCTAAGGTGGGTGGGAAGCTCAGGGTCAACAGTTCAGTTTTTGGCCCCTCCTGTGCCGGTTCTGGATAGAGCATTCAGCCTCGCTCAGCAGAAACAGAGGTCGAAAAAATGCCAATATAATGCCCAGCCACATCATTTGCAATGATGACATTTTGCTCAAAACTGGAGATTTTGAAACTATTTATCTGAGAAACATTTTAAATAGTTGTAACTCGGTGAAGATAGTAATGCCTTCATCAGTAGGAAAGAAGAAATATTCAACAAATATTTTGAGCATTTCCTTTGTGTAGGAATAAGTTGTACTGATACGCGAATTATTAAGATAGCCCCACAGTCCTAGGGAGCCCACAGTTAGAAACTGGGTAGCACAAGTAGATAATTTTCCAAAGTTAGATGAGTGATAATCAAGTTTTGTCGTGGGTTTTGTGTGTGCTTCCTGAGCTTGTCTTTTTGAGTGGGGCTGTGGAACTTCTTCCCTGAAGCTTAGTGATTGATAGGTTGCTTTTAAGATCCCCCTTAAATAGATCTACCCCTCATCTCTCAGTTTCTGGCTGTACTGAATATATAGGATGAAATTACAACTCATGTACTTTCAGACATGGGATTCAATTCTACCCATTAATTATTTTACGTCTATCCAAAACTCAACTCTGTGGCAAGGCTTTGCACAGGGCATCTTGAATTTTTTTTTCTCTCTCAATGCTATGATGAACCAATATGAGAACCATTAGACAAGTCTTTTTTAGTTTCTCCTTCAGTGTAGGAGAAGCAATCCATAATGAGAGGTAGATGGGTACCATTAGAGAACAGAAAAGGAATCCAGTAGCAACGTTCTTAGTGACATTGGATATCTTGACTTGGAAATCAATTGTCTTTTTGCCCTTTTGGAGAGTTCCTCATATGATTAATGAAATTTTATTAAATCTTTTTGGTTGTGGATCTCTTTGGGAACAATAAGGATGTTTACATCTTCACCAAGTAAAAAAATACTCCCAGATTAATTGACAAAATTAAACAAAGAAACAGAAAACACCTCCCTTGAATGGGATGGGAAGTATCAGGTTGGATTTCCTGGGGATGGCAATTATAATGTGGTTCATAGCTTGGAAAACATTATCCAGATTTTGTCTTTCTGGTACTAAAGGCAGAAAATCAATGCATACTGATTATATGCTGTGGTGGCTTTTCTAGATAGGCTGACTTGCTGGATGGTATTTTTCTTAGGGGAAGGAGTCACATTTTGTGTAAACATCCTCTGCCATAGTGAAGCCAAATTGTGCCTTCTGACTCGCTCCGACTGAAGTCATCATGCATCACTTTGAGCACAAGGGAGCAGTATTTCTAAAGCAATACCAACTGTGTCCATAGCCTATGTACTGGGCATCAGTACACGATGCCATATACCATTAATAATTTCTCCCATCCTTAAAATAGGATTCTCATACTTTTAGGGAAGATCTAGAGCTATCTTGCCAGGAGGAGTCATATTTCTCATTCCACTCTCCTCTGAATCTCCAAAACTACCCAAAGGGTCTCTTTTTCAGTATTTTCTTTCCATCTATAGAGAGGCTAGATTTAAACATATATTTCTCAGCTTCTGTTGGTGCAGTCTCCAGTGAAAGGCCCAGATATCAGTTACGTCTCTGCCCACATGAGCTTTAAGAGGTCCATCCAATGTATACCCCAAATGGAGAGTGTTCGTGGTCTGAGAGTGAAGACTGCCTTACAGGACATTTGCTTCTCTGGCTGAACCCTGGCCAGAAACAAGTGATTAAATTACACTCTTGAGGCCAGCTAAACTTATAATATTATCCCATCGAGTTTATGACAAGGAAGGACATAATCGAGAAATAAAAGTGTTGTTATCAATCTACTCTTGAAAGACCCTCTAAGTAGGTAAACTTTAAATTTATCAGCACCACGCTCTAACCAACTGAGCTAACCGGCCAGCTGTTGGTAAACTTTAAATTTAACCATGTATCCCACCTCAGTGCAAAAACTCTAGTTTATGAATGGGGAATTGGGCTTTTAGCTATAGACTAGCAAATGCCACAGTTTTCTTTCTCCAGTGATTTAATTTTTAAAACTATAATACCATTCGTAAGATATATGAGTCAGCATCAATGTATGATATAAGGCTTATTAAAATTGGTAGAATTAAAATGGAGATATTTTCATTAAGACAGAAGTTCTCAACCCTGGCAAAATATTAAAGTCACAGGGGATCTTTTAAAAGAAGGACAGTACTTGAATTAGAATTTCTGAATTTTAAAAAATCTCCCTAGATGGTTCTCGTAATCAGCCAAAGTTGAAAATCACTGGCCTAAAGTTTAGAATACTGTTCCAGGTTTTACTGGAGGTGATTGGGTCAATCTTCTCTCTCACACAGCTGCTGTGAGCATCATCCTACAGATGGGAGGGAGCATAGTGCTAACCAAGTGCTCACAAGTCAAATCAGTAAGAGGTGTGGGATCCAGGTGTAATCTTTGATTGACAGCTTTAAACATCAGCTATATTTTCAATGCATCCTTACTTCTCTAAATCTACTGAGTGGAAGCTAGCAGATAGGACAAATTTCCATGATAAAAAATTATGACTACTATATAATTAACAGAGGCCTAGGCATAACAGAGCTCACACCTCTTGGGGAACATTTTCTATTCTGCCTCCTTGAGATAGCCTAACATTAAGGATTCAGTTTTCATCTCCCCAAAGTATTTCCAAATACAATCATATTATCTACATATTCCAACATGTTATCCCACATCAGTCACTGGTAGGTAGATGGTATCAGAGAAGTCTTGATGTGCTCTTTCAGACAGTAAAAAATTCCCTCTGGACAAATTAGTACTGAATTCTCTTCTCCTTCAGTTTTGTAATAGCCATTCTGTAATAGTAAGAACCATTGTCTCTGCCAGGAACCCCAGGACATACTAATATCAAGGTATATTGGTCACATGTAGTCCATTTGTTTAGTATGTCACAGTTAATATGTACTTTTAATCTTTCTAGATTTCTCAATCTAGATGTGTAGTCATGTGGATTGCAAAACTTAGTACTGTGATGGTTACAAGGTCTTGAATATGGTCTGATGGCTTTTTAACCATATTTCTTTTTTTTTAAAAAGATTTTATTTATTTATTTGACAGACAGAGATCACAAGTAGGCAGAGAGGCAGGCAGAGAGAGAGAGGAGGAAGCAGGCTCCCTGCTGAGCAGAGAGCCCGATGTGGGGCTCGATCTCAGGACCCTGAGATCATGACCTGAGCCGAAGGCAGAGGCTTTAACCCACTGAGCCACCCAGGCGCCCCTTAACCATATTTCTTAAAGGGTCAAGTATCTCATAACAATTTTCTATACTGTCCCCCTTTCCAACAACCAATTCTCATTCTAGAGAATAGCACATTCCAATCAGATAGTCTTCCTATTATTCTTTCCATGTATTGCATGCATTCTAAGGAGTCACTGGAATCAAAATTGTGTAAACATCAGACTCCTCACTAGCTAAGTGAGGAAACACTAGCTAAGCCATGTTGAAAATGACTTCTTTGGGTCTTCTCACATCTGCTAGTTTCAACAATCATGTGGGTAAGTATAGTCATGTTCTGCTTTTAAAACATATTACTGCAATAATTAATAGCCACTTTTGAATATTAAAATTTTAGACCAACCTAAATAAGATGTCCCTGAAAATCCTAATTGAAAGCCTTTCCTTATGACCATGATCTATTTCCTCTTGTGTTTCAGATTGTGGAGAGATGGAATTAGAAGAAGGAAGCAAGGATCTTTTTGCTTAATTCATCCTGCTGCAGTCCCTGGGCTTTACATCTACAGGAGCAGGCTCTAATAGTGGCCTGCACAGATGCAAGTATGAGTTCTTGGGAGGACTTAGAGAAATGGCCTCACTGTAGTTGTCTAATATGTGTCATGTGCTTTCCAGCAGGCTTTTTCCAACCACATCAAGCAAGCTCCAGCTTGCTCCTTGTGTTATCTTACTTAGATTACAGTCCTCCAGACAGGGGGCTGGAGAAATGGCTCAAACTTAATATCCTTTGACTGGTAGGAAACTCACATGACCTTGTCAGGCTAATAAGGACCACACTGCGTTTGCTTTTTCTTATATCTTTGTCAATATGGACTAATTCAGCAAGCTTTTCATCAACTCAGTCTTCTGGGTAAGAAGCAGCTTAAGCCATTACATTCAGATATGCATTTGGACCTCTAGGGTCATATGCTTGGCCTCCTAAGAACTCTTTACTGTGCTCTATCCTGTAGCCTGAAATTGTTTTCTCTACTGATCACATAACAAACATTTTTAATATATGATTATTAACCTTGTTTGAAATGGTTTAATACTCCAAGAACTTCCTTTGAGAAAGAAACTGATTGGGTCAAAAAATAAACCCTAGTTCCATCTGCTGTGGCCAAGGGGATAGAATTTTGTGGGTTTCGCCCATTTAGACATTTCTCTGGAAGCAGAGTCTCTGATCAGAGGAATTTAGCAGATTTATTAAGGGTGAGTAGGGCAGAGTGGAAAAGGGTGATTTCATGTCTACTATACCTACCAAATCTAATTCTCTGAGGTGTAAAAATCAAGAAGAGAAGAAAAGAACTCAGAAACTGGGATACCTAAAAGAGAATAGGTCTTTAATAAATTGCACTTTGGTGTAAATTTTTGGTTAATTTTTGGTATAAATCTTCTTCAGTATAAATTCTGTACTAGCCTCACTTGCTCATCTAACAAGTTAAATAATATTAGTGAAAGCATGCCAATTAGGTTTTTAAGTGATAAAGAGTGATAAATGGAAATGAAAGTTTGTTATAATAGTAAACATTTGCATAACCAGTTACAAGAATTATCCTCTTACTACAGGAGATTTTATTTTAGATTTTAAAGTAGTAAAAGAAACAGACTAGTAAAGAAAACATATTTTATAGCAATTTTCATGTTCTCTTACAATGACAGCTCAAGGTTCAAAGCTCAGGTCAATAGATACATATTGTCTCCATATTCTGAAGATAAATTCTAGATTCATCTCTGTGGAACTTGACAAAAGCTGGAAAAACCAGTCCTCTATCATCCTTTATAGATAGAACACTAGAAAGATTTCTCATAAAATCTGAATATCTTCCTTCCTCTGGGAAGATGAAAGTAATAAGGTAGAAATAACTCTATAACCTTTTGATATGTTTCTCTATTTTTGCCTGAGGTACTTCTATGAATCACTGTTACTTGCAACCAAAGGATCCCAGACTACAATATAAAGTACTATAGATCTTCAGGCAACCATATCATTTTCCTTTTTCTAAGTAAGTTTCTAATGGAAGTAAGGAGGGAACATCAGAAGTAATGAGACCAGTCTCTGGAGGGTTATAGAAGGACATCTTAAGGTCATGATATGGAAAAAACACAAGGTTCAGGTGGTAACTCAGTCATCCAGACAGCAAACAAAATAAAAATTGCCATCTCAGCTACACGGACAGCAGGCGCATTCTAAAGAAGTGTGTAAAATGAGGTCGTGTCTCACTTTCTATAATGTATTATTGCTTATTATTTATCTTTTAGTCTATGTAATAGTTTACATATATTATCATCCTTATAAGACTATGCAGCTCTGAGGATATAGTTCCTAATTCATATCCACATTTGCCCATCAATCAGCATGAGGTCTATAATTTAGTATTTAATAAGTGCTGAGTAGATATTTGTTAATTAAGTGAGAATAGGATTAACTTGACTCCTGTTGAAAGTTCTGACATGCAGGGATAGCTCAATTGAAAACAAGGAGAACATGCTTTAAAAGAAGAGGGTTTCCATGGGGCACCTGAGTGGCTCAGTCATTAAGTGTCTGCCTCCGGCTCAGGTCATGATCTCAGGGTCCTGGGATCAAGCCCTGCATCGGACTCCCTGCTCAGCGGGAAGCATGCTTCTCCCTCTCCCATTCCCCTAGCTCGTGTTCCCTCTCTGCTGTCTCTCTCTCTCTCTGTCAAATAAATAAGTAAATCTTAAAAAAAAAAAAGAAGAAGAAGAAGAAGAAAAAGAGGGTCTCTGAGATAGCATGTTACAGCTAGAGTAGTGGTTCTCAGAACTAGTTTGCTCCCAGGGCATTGCAGTAAAACCTGGAGACATTTTTGTTTCTCACCCCACCCCCTGGGGTGGGGGGGGGGATTGAGGAAGGAGGAGGTACTACTTGGCTACCAACTAAAGACTATATTTCTCATTCTTGGCTAAAAATGAAGGTGGGACTGAATTCTAGCCAAAGGAAAGGAATGGAAGCAATACGTGCTTTGTTCTTTTATTTTTTTTAATCATTCCATTTATTTTTTTTAATTTTTAATAAACATTTAATGTATTTTTATCCCCATGGATACAGGTCTGTGACTCACCAGGATTACACATTTCACAGCACTCATCATAGCACATACCCTCCCCAATGTTCATATCCCCACCACCCTCTCTCATCCCCACTCCCCCCAGCAACCCTCAGTCTGTTTTTTGAGATTGAGTCTTTTATGGTTTGTCTCCCTCCCAATCCCATCTTCTTTCTTTTCTTCTTTTCCTACCCCCCAAACCTCCCATGTTGCATCTCCACTTCCTCATATCAGGGAGATCATATGATAGTTGTCTTTCTCCGATTGACTTATTTCACTAAGCATGATACCCTCTAGTTCCATCCACGTCGTCGCAAAGGGCAAGATTTCATTTCTTTTGATGGCTGCATAGTATTCCATTATATATATATACCACCTCTTCTTTATCCATTCATCTGTTGATGGACATCTAGGTTCTTTCCATAGTTTGGCTATTGTGGACATTGCTGCTATAAACATTCGGGTGCACATGCCCCTTTGGAGCACCACGTTTGTATCTTTAGGATATATACCCAGTAGTGTAATCGCTGGGTCATAGGGTAGCTCTATTTTCAGTTTTTTGAGGAACCTCCACACTGTTTTCCAGAGCGGTTGCACCAGCTTGCATTTCCACCAACAGTGTAGGAGGGTTCCCCTTTCTCCGCATCCTCACCAGCTTCTGTCATTTCCTGACTTGTTAATTTTAGCCATTCTGACTGGTGTGAGGTGGTATCTCATTGTGGTTTTGATTTGTATTTCCCTGATGCCAAGTGATGTGGAGCATTTTTTCATGTGTCTGTTGGCTATCTGGATGTCTTCTTTGCAGAAATGTCTGTTCATGTCCTCTGCCCATTTCTTGATTGTATTGTTTGTTCTTTGGGTGTTGAGTTTGCTAAGCTCTTTATAGATTTTGGGTACTAGCCCTTTATCTGATATGTCATTTGCAAATATCTTCTCCCATTCTTTCAGTTGTCTTTTGGTTTTGTTAACTGTTTCCTTTGCTGTGCAAAAGTTTTTGATCTTGATGAAATCCCAATAGTTCATTTTTGCCCTTGCTTCTGTTGCCTTTGGCGATGTTCCTAGGAAGAAGTTGCTGCGGCTGAGGTCAAAGAGGTTGCTCCTGTGTTCTCCTCAAGGATTTTGATGGATTCCTTTCTCACATTGAGGTCCTTATCCATTTTGAGTCTATTTTTGTGTGTGATGTAAGGGAATGGTCCAATTTCATTTTTCTTCATGTGGCTGTCCAATTTCCCAGCACCATTTGTTGAAGAGGCTGTCTTTTTTCCATTGGACATTCCTTCCTGCTTTGTCGAAGATTAGTTGACCATAGGGTTAAGGGTCTATTTCTGGGCTCTCTATTCTGTTTCATTGATCTATGTGTCTGTTTTTGTGCCAGTACCATACTGTCTTGATGATGACGGCTCTGTAGTAGAGCTTGAAGTCCGGAATTGTGATGCCACCAACTTTGGCTTTCTTTTTCAATATTCCTTTGGCTATTCAAGGTCTTTTCTGGTTCCATATAAATTTTAAGATTGTTTGTTCTATTTCTTTGAAATAAGTGGATGGGATTTTGGTAGGGATTGCATTAAATGTGTAGATTGCTTTAGGTAGCATAGACATTTTCACAATATTTGTTCTTTCAATCCATGAGCATGGAACATTTTTCCATTTCTTTGTGTCTTCCTCAATTTCTTTCATGAGTACTTTATAGTTTTCTGAGTATAGATTTTTAGCCTCTTTGGTTAGGTTTATTCCTAGGTATCTTATAGTTTTGGGTGCAATTGTAAATGGGATTGACTCCTTAATTTCTTTCTTCTGTCTTGTTGGTGTAAAGAAATGCAACTGATTTCTGTGCATTGACTTTATATCCTGACACTTTACTGAATTCCTGTACAAGTTCTAGCAGTTTTGGAGAGGATGCTTTTGGGTTTTCCACATATAGTATCATATCATCTGCAAAGAGTGATAGTGTGACATCTTCTTTGCCAATTTGGACGCCTTTAATTTCTTTTTGTTGTCTGATTGCTGAGGCTAGGACTTCTAGTACTGTATTGAATAGCAGTGGTGATAACGGACATCCCTGCAATGTTCCTGACCTTAGGGGAAAAGCTTTCAGTTTGTCTCCATTGAGAATGATATTTGCAGTGGGTTTTTCATAGATGGCTTTGATAATTCCCATCTTCTGGAACTCTAAGGAAAGCCTTCAGGGAACAAAAGATCCCCGAAAGGGAACCCGAGTGGATTACTTAGCCTGGCTCCTGATAAGGGCAGGGCAATTCCACCTTGGGCAAAGACACTTGAGAATCACTACAACAGGCCTCTCCCCCAGAAGATCAACAAGAAACCCTTCCAAGACCAAGTTCACTTACCAAGGAGAGCAGTGGAATTCCAGAGGAGAAAGCAAAGCAAGGAATTCATGGCTTTCTCCCCATGATTCTTTAGTCTTGCAGTTAATATTTTTTTTCTTTTTTCTTCTGCTAATTTTTTTTTAACTTTTACCCTTTCCTCTTTTAACTTTTTTTAACTAGTTTATCTTAACAATACCTTACCAAATAATAATAATAATAATCTTTTATTTTGAACCTTCATTATTATAGTCATATTTTATCCTCCATTGTATCTAACTATATTTTTTGTATACACATAGGGCTTTTTCTTCTAAAAAATTTGGGGTACAATTTCTCCTAATAGATGAAAATATACCCTAAATCTAGCCCCGGGCTTGTTCTAGTCTCCAGCCCCAGCAAATTCTCTCCACTTTCTTTTTCTTTACTCTCCCAACCAACTTGCTGTATCAACTCATTTTTAAGAAATTTAAAAAAATTCTCATCTTTATAGGCCTATTCCATCTCTTCATTGCACCTACCCTTATATATGTTTTTCATCCTTTAAAATTTTGGGAGGTAGTTCCTACTAAGAGACCAAAATACTCCCAAAATTAAGTGAGTGACCTTGTTCTAGTCACCAGTCTAATATATATACATATATTTTCTTTTTTTAATATTTTTTTCCTCATTTCTTTTCTTTTCTTTTTTTTTTTTTCTTGTTTATCCCCTTTCTCCCTCCCACGATTTGGGGTCTCTTCTGATTGTTAAAGCACATTTCCCTGGGGTCTTTGCCACCCTTTTAACATTTTATTTGCTCCTTTATATATTCTTATATGGACAAAATGACAAGGCGGAAAAACTCACCACAAAAAGAAGAACAAGAGGCAGTACCAAAGGCTAGGGACCTAATCAATACCAGCATTGGTAATATGACAGATCTAGAGTTCAGAATGACAATTCTCAAGGTTCTAGCCAGGCTCGAAAAAGGCATGGAAGATATTAGAGAAACCCTCTCCGGAGAGATAAAAGCCCTTTCTGGAGAAATAAAGGAACTAAAATCTAACCAAATTGAAATAAAAAAAGCTATTAATGAGGTGCAATAAAAAATGGAAGCTCCAACTGCTCGGATAAATGAGCCTGAAGAAAGAATTAGTGACATAGAAGAGCAAATGACAGAGAATAAAGAAGCTGAGCAAAAGAGAAACAAACAAATACTGGACCACGAGGAGAGAATTCGAGAGATAAGTGACACCATAAGAGGACACAACATTAGAATAATTGGGATTCCAGAAGAAGAAGAAAGAGAGAGGGAAGCAGAAGGTATATTGGAGAGAATTATTGTAGAGAATTTCCCTAATATGGCAAAGGGAACAAACATCAAAATCCAGGAGATACAAAGAATGCCCCTCAAAATCAATAAAAATAGGTCCACACCCCGTCACCTAATAGTAAAATTTACAAGTCTTAGCGAAAAAGAGAAAATCCTAAAAGCAGCCCAGGAAAAGAAGTCAGTAATGTGCTTTGTTCTTAAAAAGGGAGACCTTTGTACTCTCCACTCTTTCCTTCCTGCAAGTCATTACATTAATGTGGGGGACGTGAGACAAGTTTTCTATGAAGCCTGAGGGAGTGCAAGTCTGAGTTAAGTCCACTCAATGTCCCTGTTCCCAGCCAAAGTCATCATTGCCTAGGAATAGAAGAGCAGAATCAGAGAGATGTTTCATTGGAGATGGCTACAGATATCCTAAGTCTCTCACAGTTTTGGATTAGTGCAGAAGAGTTTTCAGTGTCCTTGAGAAGGGGGACAAGAGAGCTGATTGGGAATTTGAACAGACCTTAACAGGTGGGATAAGCAGGATGGGAAGTGACCTTAGGGCAGAGTGAAAGTAGAGGGGGATGAGGATGCCATGAAAGTGGGTGTAAGTGGACTCAAGCTTGATGAACAAATAGCAGTAAACCCCAGCATAGGACCAAGACAAAGTAAGCAAAAGAACTGCCCTTCTGTGTAGGCCAGAGTGTACTGAATCCCTTCTGAAATATAATTTATGTCATCCCCTCAAGAAAAGAGAAGGGAACAAAAATAATCTGGAATTGACGACTCACCCAAAGAAAGAGAAAAATCTCATAGACCTTCTATGTAAATACACAGTGACCTCCGGTGGATGGAGGCAAGAAATCGTCCAAAGATCCACAAAAATCTTGCCTAGTTGGTAGCCAAGGACCCAGCTAAAACTCAGGATGTTTTATCACTGAAAAAGAAAAAGAGAGATTTGCTGTCATGGGACAAATATTATTATTGGCATCAGCTGTTGTTATTAGCAACTGAAACTTGACACATCCTTCCTGTTCTAATCAGCAAGAAGGGGCTGTTGACTGGAGAAAGCTCTAGTGCAGTATCTCTCAACCTTGGCACTATTGAAAGTTTGGACTGCATAATTTCTTTTTGTAGAGGGGTGGGGGGTGGGGTTGTTCTGGCATTTTTAGCTGCATCACTGGCCTCTCTACCATTGTCTTTGTTCAGAATCCATTTCTTCAAAGAAGTTTTGAAGAAATGGATTCTGAACAAAGATGATAGTTTCCAAATTCTAAGAAAGAATTAAAGATGGACTAAAGTAAGTAGTATTTGAAGAGGGCATAAAGGAAGAAATGTGGTAGAATGAATATTGGGGTGATACCTGAAACCTTCTGCCATGTTCTCAAATGGGCTCAATGCCCTAATAATGGATTCTGGGCATTTATTGCTATAGAAGAGGAATAGATAGAGTTCAACAAATTGGTTGAGTTGTTGAGTTCAACAAGTTGGTTCCTACATATGATTTTTAAAAAGTAATTTAAATCATAAATATTATCAGCACAAGAGCCACGGTTATGAGAAATAAGAGGTAGTTAAGGAACAAATTCCTAAAATGCAAAGACCACCAAGCTTTCAGATGAGTGATCCTAAAAGGAAGAAAGCATGATGATTATATGGTAGTTTTCTCAGTCAAAAGAGACAGAAGTTTAACGTGTCACTAGGAAAGGGAGCCTCATAGGACACAGGACTAGACCTTAGAAGTTTGTCTGTGTCTGAGAATGGGAATTTTCAGCACCCCTCACACCCCCTCCACTGATCCTAGAGCTCTGTGTAATAAATAAAGCCGAACAGAATCAGTGCCACTAGAGTGATATCAGCTACATACGCTGGGGGGCCAGGTTCACAAAACTAAGCATAGTTTATGTAGTGAGTCAGATAGCACATTGAACAAAAATATTTATTAAAACACCTGTTAGGAAAGTTTAATTATGAAGTTTTCAAATGAAAAAAGAAACAAAAACAAAACAACAAAAGAACACCAGTGTACCTTCTTAAAGATTTTACAAAAAACTAAAAATTTTCCTGATTTTCATTGGATTTAAAAAATAAATTAAATATAACTCATCTATTGTCCTTCTTCATATAATTCCATTATTTTAAAACAGCCAATGTTTGCCTTTAGCATAGATGTTAACCCTCAGGCAATAGGGCAAAGAAAAGACATAAGAGATCAGGAGCCAGGCTGTGGAGCCCATGTCTGGGTCTGGGCCCGTGGCTGGGCCTAGGAATGGGTCTGTGGTGGGTTGTGGATCATGGGGTAAGCCTGGTCTGGGCTTGGGCCTGGGCCTGGGTTCTAAACTAAACTTGGGGCCTGAAGCTGGGGCTAGGACAAAGCTTAATTCTAAATCTGGGTTTGGGATTATGCCTAATTCTGGATTGGCTCTGTCTGGGCCTAGATATAAGATGGCCTGTGGGGGGACACCTGGGTGGCTCAGTTGGTTAGGCGGCTGCCTTCGGCTCAGTTCATGATCCCGGCGTCCTGGGATCGAGTCCCACATCGGGCTCCTTGCTCGGTGGGGAGCCTGCTTCTCCCTCTGCCTCTGCCTGCCACTCTGTCTGCCTGTGCTCGCTCGCTCTCTCTCCCTCTCTCTCTCTGACAAATAGATAAATTAAAAAAAAAAAAAAAGATGGCCTGCGGGGCAGGGGCGGGTGTAAAAAGGGAGAGGAGTTGGGGGTGGCTGGGTGTGGTCTTTTCCTGAGGGGTTTCTGGGTTTAAGCCTGGACCTAGGGCTGGGGCTGAAACTGCAAATTTTTTATCTAAAAGAGGAAGTTTCTGTTACAGCTGTAGAGGTTTTGTTGCTGATTAAGTCAGTAGTATCAAGAATTGTATCTAAACTTGCTCTGATACAAAGTCTCTGAATTTATCTCAGTGACTGAAAATTTCTCATCAGCAAAGCAAAGTCTTTCAGACTCAGTCTTTCTGTTTAAATCCTGAAATCTTGATATCTGAATTAAGATAAAATTCATCAGAGGAGAGAAGACTAGAGAAGACATAGTTTTAGTTATGGCAAAAAGTCTTAACAATCAATTTGTAGTGAGAGGGCACTTAGCTTTTTTAGTTCTTTTAAATCCTAAATAATTTTTAGTTATTCGAGTTTATGTTTTAAAGTGATAATTTATATTTTAATCAAACATGTTGCCTTTGGGGCGCCTGGGTGGCTCAGTGGGTTAAGCCTCTGCCTTCGGCTCAGGTCATGATCTCAGGGTCCTGGGATCGAGTCCCGCATCGGGCTCTCTGCTCAGCAGGGAGCCTGCTTCCCTCTCTCTCTCTGCCTGCCTCTCTGCCTACTTGCGATCTCTCTCTCTCAAATAAATAAATAAAATCTTTAAAAAAAAAAAACATGTTGCCTTTGGTTGTTATGGCTATTGTTTTTGGAACTGAGCAATTATGACACTTTTATTTCTAAACTTTTGTGGGTTTGTGATTCTATTAAAATGGATCATAGTTTATAGTTATCTAGGTAGAGATGCCTTAAGAACCACTCTTTCAGTTTCAGCTCTGCCTTTGACTTGACTTTGAACAGGTTAGTTACTCTTAGAACCTAACCCTTGGAGCACCTGGGTGGCTTAGTCTGTTAAGCATCTGCCTTCGGCTCAGGTCATGATCTCGGGATCCTGGGATTGGGCTTTGCAGGCTCTCTGCTCTATGGGGAGTCTGCTTCTCCTCTGTGCTTTCTTTCTTTCTCTCTTTCTCTCTCTCAATCTTACCCTCTCACTCAAGTAAATAAATAAAATCTTTAAAAATAAAAGATTTTGGCTAATAGCTCTGCCTCCTGGAGTTGTGAACAGTCTGTCAGCTAGTAAAAACAAAGTACAGAATCAACAAGCCATATCCATTCCCTTCATAGGCATCACCCTCCACCCGGCCTCACTATCAAAATTCTTCTGTTAGAGAATGCAAGCTACTGTGAGCAACTCAGTTGTTTGAGTTGGTTATGAATAATCTAGAGATTGTAGAATACCCCAGGATACACTGCTGACATGCAAGTTACTACCTCAATTTGTACTAATTTTGCTGCTTCTGTTTTGATCTTGGTTAGAGAAAATAACTATTATTGAGTTTCTATGATGTGTCTGCACTTAATACTCATTTATTCACATAATTTTCAGAATGACCTGCAAAGCAGTGTTGTGATCCCTATATAATAAGAGGGATATGAGCTTGAGAGAGATTTAATCACTTGCCTCTGGCTCTGTAGGTATATCTGACTGAACCAGGATTTGAAGTTAACATTCTTAGACCCTATATAGGAGCTGTCTGACTTCTGCCTGTTCTCTGATTCCTGGGATGCCTACAGAAGGGACAGTGCTCCCTGACTCATAAAAAAATGCTTGCCTTTAGTTTCTGACCCTTATTAGTTTTCCTGACCCTCATTTTTCCTTCAGTGTTGTGACTTACCTTGTATCTGGAATCTGAGCCCCAGTCTATGAGTCACTGTTAGCTATTCTTTTGGATGGCTCCTATAATTGGCATTTTTAATGTATGTAACAACTGACTTAGTTTTGTGAAACTGCATAAAGAAAACCTCATTTAAAATGGACTCAGGAAGCCAGAAAGGGCTTTCACCATTCCTCCTCATTAATTGCAGAACAGCATACTCCAACAAGAAGGGACCTTGCATTTCCAAAGAGAAGAAGCCTACTTTATTAAACTCCAGCAAAAGGAGGGCAGAATTACTTCTTGCCCAGCAACAAGCTCAGCCAATAAGAAAATACCATAATTCAGTCAATAAAAAACCATCACTACTCTGAACTTTTGCTTTCCTCCAGTAGACTTTGTTTTTTCGCCAAAAGCAGTCCCTCCCAACTTCCTCCTTTTTTCTATAAAGTAATGTTCCTCTGGTTTGATCTCCAGACTTGCCTATGGTTTGTCATAGCTTGCATGTCACCAGTTGCAATTCCTCTGCTATACCCAAATAAACCCATTTTGCTGGTAAAATAACTGGCTGTTTTAAGGTTAATAGTTTGACTTAAATAATAATATAGAAACTAAGATATATGACATATAAACTAACAAAAAGAAATATAGCAATTCTTGATTTTCACAAGATGGGGTGTGTGTTTGTGTGTGTGTGTGTGTGTGTGTGTGTTAGTCAAGATAAATTTTGAATCCCAAGGCGACTTCTTATCCTTATCCAGTATGATATGCTGTTGCCTATGCCAGTCTGTTTGTTTTTAAAGAATGCAAATTAATTTTAATATTGGACTAAGGCATTTCCAAGGAAGGAAACTCTGTTGTAAAATGTCGTATGATTCAAATTTCATTTGTATTCCACTTTGAATAGCATTGCCTGTGGCATCACTTCAACTAGTAGCACAGATGGTAGAAATGTGTTTGTATATTCACATTTTTTATATTCCTTATCAATTTCATTCATAACCTTTGGTGCTGTCAATTGAGACAGTTTTCATTATTGAGACTCTAAGATATGTGCAGAAATAACCTGTGCAGCTGCCCTGCGTAAACAAATCCAGGAAACTCAGGGTCATGAGAAAGTCATTAGTTATGACCTAGAAGAGTTAATGTAGCAAAGAAAATCAGGAAGAAAGATTCTGTTGACAACAGATTATTACTCAACATCATTTTTTTTTTAAGTAGGCTTCCCACCCAGTGTGGAAGTCAGTGCAGGACTTGAACTCACTACCCTGAGATCAAAACCTGAGCTGAGGTCAAGAGTTGGACACTCAACCAACTGAGCCACCCACATGCCCCTCAACATCACTTTTTGGTAAAAGACAAATATTAAAAGGGGAAACAGAAAACTTTACCCACACTACTCCTTATTGATGTACTTGCATGGCTAATGGATGCCCTGGCCACCAGAGTCTCTAAGGGACTGCACATTCTGCATGCAGCCATCAGCACCTCAGCCTCTGAAATTACACTAGGAGAGAAATGAGAGCTCTATTTTCTCTTACTGTTTTTCATGAAATGCAGCATCTGGACAGCGAAACTTTAAATCAACTTGACTAAGCATGGGCTATTAAAAGCAGATGCTAATGATGTAAAGGAAAAATGTAAGTAGCATGATGTAAGTAGCATCAAGTATTAAGGTAGTGGTGAAAAGGATTTTCCAGTCTGAGCTAGATTTACATAAAATTAATTATCTAAATGTTAGCCTGTTATAAATTCTGTGGTGTTGGAATAAAATAAGGAATTAATTCGTGCCTAAAATCTCACACCAACTTTGTTTGTCCTTCAGGTAAGAGTTTTGAACTGTAGTAAATGCAAATAACTTTCCCTCAAAGGTGATGCCATACAGTAGCTGGTACAAACTTGCTTAAAGAAGAACCAGAGCAGGTTGGTGCACATGAGCCCATGAAGCAGAGTCACTTCTTAAATCAGTTTGTGTTGAGTTGCTTTGAGGCTGTCTGTCTGTCACACTGACATAAATGGATATCTGAAGGCAGGTTTTTCTAGAAGAGAGAGAGAGAGAGAGGAAGTAGAGTTGAGCGGTGCCTGGGTGGCTCAATTAAGTGTCTGTCTAGACAGCTCAGGTCATGATCCCCAGTATCTGCCTTCAGCTCAGGTCATGATCCCCAGGGTACTGGAATTGATCCCTGATCATGTTCTCTCTTTGCTCACCCTCTCTTTCTCTCAAATAAATAAATAAAATCTTAAAAAAAATAGAGTTGAATCACACCAAATGAGCATAATCATTGGGATAGGTAGACCATAGCTGCATGAAATTATATGGAAAGCATGGCATTTAAGGACAGAGATTTTTTTTTTAAGATTTTATTTATTTATTTATTTAAAAGCAAGAGAGAGAGAGAGAAAGAAAACAGAGAAGAGGAGCAGAGGGAGAAGCACAAGTAGACTCTGTACTGAGCCTGGAGCTAGACTCGGGGATCCATCTCATGACCCTGAGACCATGACCTGAGCCAAAATCAAGAGTCAGACCCCAACCAACTGAGCCACCCAGACATCCCAGGACAGAGACTTTAGAACTATGCTCCTGGGCTCAAATCCTTGATCCAGTTACAATTTGTAGAAACACGATACATAACTGTGCCATGGCTTAGTCTCCTCAGTTATGGATAAGATTAAAGATGATGAATATCATGAGGATGGTATAAGATTTAGCTCCACAAAATTAGAAGATGTTTGGATTTTGGTACCTAATATTAATTCTATTATTATCATCATAACTTCCATTGCATAGTATGAGTGTAGATTCTGGAGTCAGACTATTTAGGTTCAAATTCTTTCTCCTTCATTTACTAACTTTGTAACCCTTGGCAGGTTACTTACCCATGATGTGCCTTGATGTCTTCATCTGTAAAATGATAATTATACCTACCTTATGAATTTGTTAGGAGGGTTAAATAATTTAATTCAGGTGGAGATATTAGAATCATTAGATCCTACAAATAGTAAGCACTCTAAATGTTAGATGATATTATATCTGTATAGTTTTAAAAGGTTTAAAGAACTCTGAACTATTTTGATTTGATCATAATAGAGGATGGTTTCAGTATAGATTAGAAGTTGGGTTTTGGGAGTTTTTTTGTAGTTGTTTTTTTTGTTTGTTTGGTTTTGTTTTTGTTTTTGCTTTGGTCTGAGTGTCTAAACTAACCTCAGGTGTCTGAAGGTTGGGATTTTTTTTTTTCCAGGATTCTGTTATGCTTGGAGCAGTACTCACAGTCATAGCCTCTCTAACCCAGAGGTCATCCCGACCCATTTAAGATATGCACACTTTTTGCAGCATCTCCAACAACACAAAGCATAGCCAGTGATGGGGAACACATTATTCCTCAAGGAAGCTCATCCAATTTTCAGATACTCATAGGATAGAAAGTTTGTTCTTGTCTAGAACTGAGCATCACCTCAATTCTCTCCCAACCACTGGACAAGTTCTCTCCTGTAAAGCATTTCCGACTCCATCTAATTCCTCTTCCTTGTGAACATTTTTTGAATATTTGCAAATAGCATCCAAATCTACTCTTCTCTGCACTATACCAAGTTCCTCTTTTCTTGAAGCTAAGTTCCTTCCATTGTTGCTTGTAAAAAGAGCAGCATGGAGTTCTCTGGAATCCAACTGAGTGGACATGAAATTTTCATGTGCTTAACCTGGACAGTTTATCAGATTCCTCTGATGGAGGAATCTACCTCATAGAGATGGATGAGGTAATAGATTACTGTAAAGGTCACATTAGGGATTAAATGTATGAATAGACACACAACATTAGGTACAACATAGGTGCTCAATAATAACAATAATTATCCTGATAATTATTGTTTTACATAGAATGTTTCTGCCACTATTCTGGGCCTTCTTTGATGAAAGTGTTCAATGGACAAACATGTGGAAAAGAGTGTACTATTCTTAGATGTGATCTAATGTTAAATTTTCAGTCTCATAGAGAAGTTCAAAATCACTTCTAAGCAATAAGTGGGGAAAAAATTAGAGAATGCTTATTATATGTTGTTCACTGCATTAAGTGTGTTAGGTACATCATGCAGTATCTCCATTACAATAATACTATGAGGCAAAAAGCCATTACTATCTCTATTTTAGAAGACCAAATTAAGGTTTAGTGATACTAAAAAACTTTTGCAAGTTTGCGCAGCCAGTAAGTGGCAAGACTAAAATTATAATTATAATATAATTATAATTATAATTCAGGTCACTCTGACTTTCTTTCAAATCATCTTCTCTGTTACCTTTTCTTCACTTGTGGTATGAGTTGATTTAACATTTATAATAGCAAGAATTGGTGTCATCTCCTCAATTTACTCCCATTAAAAACAGAGCAACTAAGATAACAAAACCCAAATTCCTTGTCAAACATCTACAACAAAACTAGAAGCCAAATATCCCCCCAAACCCCACAAGACAATTGGGGAAATGATGACAATAGTAGAGTGGGAGGAAGTAAATGGAAGCAATGAGGTATCTGATGGATCTGAAAACATGAGAACCTCCAAATTGCCAATAATTATTCACTGAAGGTGTGGTAGGCCAATCCAAAAATCAGAAGTTGCAGCCAGTGGGGGAGGATTTTACATCTTGGCCCAAGGGGTCCACAGTCAGGTGTGAGGTTGCTAGAATAATTCAGAGTCTTATGAATTTTCAAAATTAATCAACTGAAACTGTCTTGTAGGATAAAGTTCAACTATGATGAGGAACTAACTTCTGGGCATAGAATCCAAACTGAAAAGAACAGTGTCAACTGAAGTAAAGAGAAGAAAATTTCCAGATAAAGGAAATGAGTGGGTGAGTGGGCAGAGCCAGGAGATCTCAAGAATATACTTTATATTTCTTGACTTTATGTAAATTGACTTATGTCAATTTACTTTATGTAAATTGACTTTATATTTCTTGACTTTATGTAAATTGACTTTACAAAAGACATAGACTAGCAGGCTCTAGGTCTGGGGTACTGGAAGACCTGGAGGTTCCACAATGATTCCTTTGGTGTTGTTGCCTGCCATCTGTAGGGATCTTAGCTGAGACTCTCACTAGGGGTCTTGATTCTTCTCCACATGGGTCTATCATCAAAGCCTTTTAGACTTTCTCAAGCCTAAGGACTGGGTTCCAAGGAGATCTAAGGAGAAAGCAGGAAGCAAAAGCTATCAGTTATCTTAAGTCCTGGGCTCATAAATCCACAGAAATCACTTCTGCTATATGCTACTGGTCAAAGCAGTCATAAGACCAACCAAAATTCAAGGTATGGAGAAATAATCTCCACCTCTCAAAAGGACAGTGGCACATATGACCAGTAAGAAAAGAACTGATGGAGGCCATCTTTGGAAACTACCTAGCATGCATGTTTATATTGGAAGCAAAGAATGAAAGTGTACCCAGTTATTGATATAGCTACACAGTAACAAACTATTCCAACTGACTTCAAAATATAGTCACAGATTATACACCTTTAGTAGGTATATTCTAAGGCGAATAAATGCAAAATGAAATATGTATCTTAAAATAATTTAAAAAATCATATTGTTTGTGGTAGTGTTCCTATTGACTTTCTGAGGCATAAATGTAAGCTAGAAAACACAAACAAGAAAATTATGTGATATCATAAATTTATCATTCCTTATGTTATTGAGAATCAGGATTCTTAGGATGGGAAAAAGAATAGAGTATAAACTCATGGTATATTTTATCTTAGTTTTTTTCTTATAATGTATTTTACCTTAAAAATGCTATCCACTAAAATTCCTAGAAAAATGAACAATCTAGAAGAAACACACAATCAGTACTCAAATTGAAATATTAATGTCTCACTAAAAAGAATGAAAATTCCTTAATAAATGATGTCAGTAAAAGAAATGTACAAGATGGGCATAGCAAATAGCAAGGGAACTATCAAAAACACCAAAAAAGTTGTACCAAAATACTTAGAAGTCTACTTGGGGAATTTCTCAGTGGCCAAATAGTGAATAATTTGACCAAAAACAAAGATACAACTATAAGAAGCTTAAATATATCACAAAGTTTAAATCCATGAGTTTAATATTGTCAATATGGGAGAATGCTAAGGACCCAGATTATTATTTTAAAAACTGCTAAATGAAGGGAAATGACAAACATTTATCCTTTTTCTTCCACATATATTTGGTTACCCCTGGGGAAAGAGCAGATATGTGAATTGCCTTTTTATAGGAGTATTACAGTTGATAAGTAAAGAAGGAATATTAAAAATATTACCATATTTCATTCTCCAAAGATTCATGAATCCATTCATTCTTTGTTAATGGTTTCTAACATTACAAAATGGAGGGAACTAGACATTATGTATTTCCTGATGAAAGAACACAACAACATCTATGAAGTCATCTTACAAAAGCAAGCAAGCAAAAGTGAGCATGAAACAGAAAGCCTAAGGATTCAAAACCCACTAATCAGAGGAACATGTTAAGCGGCAGTCACAGGGATATAATCAGAAAAATTCAGACCACAGCAAAATCTACAGGTAAGACAACTTAATTTATTCAACAAGTAAATGATAATAAAATAAAAGAAATGGAAAAGATGCTTAGAGACTTTTGAGACATTAACCAAGTATAATGTATACTTCTAATTTGAAAAACTGAGAAAAGAATTTGGTTTATACACATTTACTACATTGCCCATATATATATATACACACGTATATACATGGCCAATATATATTTATTATGTATATATTATACATTTTATAATATATATCACATTTTTTATAGAATTAAGAATTTTAAATTTAGATATTTAATATATGACATTAGATAAATATAAAGAAATTTCAGATGCAAAAATTAATCTGAATCTCAAATCTCAAAAAATACATGTTTCTCTTTCCCCCCAGTTTTTACATTGTATTAGTAGTTCCACTTCAGCCTGTTTTGGATGAATTTCTTAGTCTCCTTAGATTACATGTTTTTTTAGTGGCAGATGGCAGGAGCACACAGTCCAAACTTAATCACACAGCCGTATGTAGTCTCTGCTCGTGTCATCTCATGTCACTAGTATTATACACTGTTTTCATAACCACGTTCAATATCCACAGGAAGGGACATAAACTCTGTCCACAGGGGGGGAACAGCAAAGTCACATGGAAAGATGAACGTATAATTCTGTAATGGAAGAGAAGTGAAGACATGAAAACAATAACTCATTCTATCACTTAATAGTTTTAAAAATAAATTCTTGGGGTGCCTGGGTGGCTCTGTTAGTGAAGCATCTGCTTTCAGCTCAGGCCATGATCTCAGGGGTCCTGGGATAGCGCCCACATCTGCTCCCTGCTCGGCGGGGGGGTGGGTTAGGGGGACCTGCTTCTCCCCTCCTGCTCCCCTACCTTGTGCTGTCTCTCTCTCTCTCTCTCTCTCTCTCTCAAATAAATAAATAAAATCTTTTAAAGAAGTAAATAAATTCTTATCTTTTAGAGATAAGTTAAGTATTAAATATTTATGGATTAATTGATGTGATGCTGGGCATTTACTTCAATAAATGATGAAGGTACAGATAAAACAAGATCTTTCATGCATAGGTATATATTGAAGCTACATGATAGGGACATTAGGAGTTCATTTTACTATTGTTTATTTATTACGAGTTTACTTTATGCTCCAAAATAAAAAGTTAAAAATTTCAGGATAATTGAAGACAAAGAATCAATGTTCTTTCATCATTATTTATAGTTCATAGAATTGTGAGTAAAAATTTGCTAGACATTCTTAGATATACAAATAGTTTGAATAGCATCTTAAGGAAGGAGAATTTCTTAAAAATGAAGTAATTCTGAATTGTGGAAGATGAGACAATAAACCAAGTATGTTTATTCTTTCTGAGAAACTAAGTAATGCATGCTAATATAAATGACTGTTTCTTTTTTTTAGTTCAAGAAGCACTTTTATTTACATTATTTTAATTAAATCTCTCTTTGAAATTTTATTATATATAGATGTAAATATTTAATTGTATATTTATATGTACCACAACAGAAATGTTTCCTAGCTATCAAAAATATCAGATGTCAGTCTTCTCTGCAAATGTATGTGTTATACCACTCATGATTCTAGGAAAAACAACAAGTACGTGACTGAAAGATAAAATCAAATGAAAAAAACTTCATTCAGGGCTTTGTAGCCAGCAAAGTGTTTCCATATTCATCAGTTCAAAGTCCATATGAGTAAAAGGAATTATTAACAAACAAACAAACAAAAATCTGAGGTGCCCAGGTGGCTCAGTGAGTTAAGCCTCTGCCTTCGACTCGGGTTATGATCTCAGGGTCCTGGGATGGAGCCCTGAGTCGGGCTCTCTGCTCAGCAGGGACCCTGCTTCCCCCTCTCTCTCTGCCTGCCTCTCTCTGCCTACTTGTGATCTCTGTCTGTCAAATAAATAAATAAAATCTTTTTTAAAAATCCTGTAATTTACACTTCCCCTAAGACTATTTTAAGACATCATATACAATAATCCTTCAATGATCCTGGTTAATCTTAAAATCTTAAATGACACAATAAAACCATTTCAAATTCTATAAACAAGATGTATCCACAATCACCTGTTTGGTGATTATTCAGTGATCTGGTAAAATGAGTGATCATTTCTCTTTTAAGCGTATCACAATTATTGAATGAAACAAAAAGTAAAATTCTGATCCTCCTTTTTTACCCATATTCTACATACTCTGATCTGTCTTCCATGTACTTTTTGCAATTTGGGGATACCTCTCTTTTTGCCCTGACCACGTTAGGCAGGTCTATGTATACAACTGTTTTTCCTATTAAGATCATGAGCTAATTGAAGGAAGGGAATATTTGTTGTTCATAGTTTGACCAATTACAACATTTCTGACAAATACTGGCAAGAATTTGATGAATATTTGTTGGATATTTTTTGAATTTGTTGAATAAGCCTATTTGTTATAGAAAGGGCAAGCTGGCACATAATTCTACCTGTTTACATAATATGTTTTTATTTTTATTTTAAATCTATTTTTAGAGATTTATTTATTTATTTTAGAGAGACAGAGAGTGGGAGCAGGGAAGAAAGGATCTCAAACAGATTCCCCACTGAGCACAGAGCCTAACATGGGGTTTGATCCCATGACCCTGAGACCATGACCTGAGCTGAAATCAAGAACTGGCTGCCCAACAGACTGAGCCACCCAGATACCCCTGTTTTGAATGTATTCAGAACCGATGGCACATCTCAGTTTGTCTCATCAATCTCCAGTACAGACAAAAGTTTAATGAGAAAACTTGACATAGGGAAACAAAATGGTTGAATGATTGATATAAGGAGCTTTACTTTCTGGTTAAATGTATTACACATGTATATATTTATCTCTCTATACAATAAATTTCTATGTGTTTGTCAAGACTTCCTCCAGGTCCATCAATATAGAAGCCTGAATAGAATTACAGAATACCAGTGCTTTGTCTTTGTTATGCTCCACCTACTCAGCATGTCTGAAATCCTGCCCCGGGGTGTATTTATGTAAGGCCATTGGGATATGTTTCATTTAGGCTCACAAATATCCTCATGCTTCCTTCTCTTCTGGAAAATTCTTTCTCATGCCATTCTGCTGGGATTGCTGAACACAGATCTTACTAACAGCTTTGTTCCTTGTAGGTGCTTCCACTTAGATCTGGCATCAAAAGTTCTAAAGGAAACCACCATCATTGCCAATGGATGTTATATTATTATTCAAGTTTCAAAATACCTTGATGTTCCACGTTTACATTTGGGAGAATCTTTCTTCTCTGTTTTTACCTTCTACTATACAGAGGTTTGCGATAATGTGTGTGGTGTGGGTGTTTGGGGTAGGGGTAAGGGTGTTGCTCACAAAGCTATGCTGCTTGTGCTGCAATGTTTTACAAAGATTTTAATGAAACAACTCTTCTTCAATTAACTTTTATCCACTCTTCTCCATAGAACTCAGACATAACTATGTGGGACTTAGGGGGGAAAAAAATCTAAGTGACCCACACTGTGTTGCACTCAGAATCACCCATTTCTCATGTCAAAGGCCTTGTCCTGAAAAAGAATTGGCTGAATTCGCCTGTTTCTACTGAGGATAAGTTCTTCCCCTGTCGAACCCTTCAAACACACACAGTGCATTCTGCCCTACCCCATGATTTACCAAGCAAGAGTCTTTATTTTGGCTGTAGACAAATTGAAGCTAAAATTGAGGTAATAGTTTCCAATGTACACATTAGAACTCTTGTAGAACGTGTCAATTTTCCAACTCACCAAAATATTTACTAAGTTACGTAGTTTTTGATCGTTGAAACCACAGGAAGTGGGTACAATGTAATATATGCAAGTTGAGACAGCCCTGCTTCAGCAACTGCTATTAACTTGAAGAATGAATATCCTCATCCTTTCCCCTTGATAATAATCTTAAAGTTTGCTACAAGTAACTCGAATGAAGACTTTTAAAACAGGTACTTTTGTATATTTTAATTTAGTACACTTTGAATGGAAAGTGCTGAAGTTAGCTTTCATTAAATTAATTTCAAACTCTTTGTATTCTTAAAAGTTAAATTTCAAGTGAAGAAAACTACATTTTTAGGAGGAAAAAAGTAAAAATCTCCCCTCTCCATATCATTATTTTCATATCAAAAATAATGCCTCATAATGGTTTGTAAATGGCTTTTTTAAAAAAAATACCTTAGTGGATTAAAATTTGTGGTAATCACTTGGACCTCTTCTTTTTAAATATTTTTAAATTATTATGTTCAATTAGCCAACATATAGTATATTATTAGTTTATGATGTAGTGTTCAATGATTCATTAGGTGCAAATAATACCCAGTGCTCATCACAACACATGCCTTCCTTAATACCTATCACCTGGTTACCCCATCCCAAAACTCCCTCCCTTATGTAACACCAGTTTGTTTCCTGGAGTCCGATTCTCTCATGGTTTGTCTTCCTCTCTGATTTCTTCCCTTTCAGTTTTCCCTTCCTTCTCCTATTGTCCTCTACACCATTCCTTATGTTCCACAAATAAGTGAAACCATATGATGATTGTCTTTCTCTGCTTGACTTATTTCACTTAGTATAACCTCCTTCAGTTCCAACCATGTCGATGCAAATGGAGGGTATTTGTCCTTTCTGATGACTAGTAATATTCCATTGTATATATGAGCCACATGTTCTTTACCCATTCATCTACTGAAGGACATCTCAGCCAAGATTATCCTGAAGAGTTCATGTTTCTTTGGAGTCGTATCTAGGATACAAAGCCAATTCTGACACTTGCCTTGCTTAATATCTTAAGGTTAATTTCCTCAACAGTACATTGGAAACAGTAATTCAACAAATGTGGAAAGGCTCTTGAAGGATCTAATGAGTTACCAAGACACAGCTAAGAATTTTTTTATACAACTAATAAAATTTTACCAAGGAAGAGCATTCCTTGTGTTTTTTTTTAATGTGATATATACACACACATCAGTATGACACTGTATATTTCAAGTATTGGTCTACATAGATTTAAATGTGACATGAAAAAATTATAATTTACTATCATTAGGGATCAAGTCAAATCAATATATTCACACTAGAGTTTATAAATCTAATTACATATTATATAGAATAAGAGCAAATTTTATATTTGAATACATTGTTACTTTCAGTAGGAAGTTATCAATAAATTTTCTAATAAAATATCCATATTATTAAAATTTAGAGAAAATATAAACATGACTTATTGATTCTAACTGGGAATCACACCAAGTAAAAAATCACAAGACTCTGGGTTATAAGACTTATCACTGCATTACAAAAGTAGCCAGTTACCTATAAACCTTATACACTATCATTAACAGAAATTTTTATTCTGACGTGTTACATATTCTCAAGCTTATTGTATCTTGTAAAAACATTATCCATAGATTCCATATCATATGGTTAAATTCAAGATTATAAATGCTTCCAGGATCCTGCATGTGTAAATAAAATGTGATTGACTTAAGAGCCTATTTTAAAACTTACTCTCACTGGTAAGTTTTACTTACCAGTTTTACTGTTCTACTCTCACAGGTAAGACCTGGACTGGTCTTCCTTAGAGTTGTTTTATAAGATGACACTGGAATCAAATGATGTGATAAATTATAAAATAAACATCATAGATAGAATCTAAAAATGGCCCTGAAGTATAAGAACCTCCATGCAATTGTAGGCAAGTATGTGGAGATTAAGAGCACGGTCTTTGTAGTACAACCCTACCACTAACTGGCTATGTGACCATTAAACTCTCTGTGCTTTGGTTTCTTCATCTGTAACCTTCATTGGGTTTGGCAACAGTTGAATGAGTAACATATATAAAGTGCTAGAGTAACCATGCCTCCCACATTTTAAGTGCTACCTAAGTGTTTGTTATTACTATTATTTGTACTGATGGTTTAGGATGGGATCTGGTGACTTGGTTCTGATAAATCCCATTTAGAGTTCTGAATAATAGGGCATCCCAATAGGAATCCACAGCAAACAGAGATCAAAGCACCTGATTTGTTACTGGTGAGTCTGGATTGCAAAGCGCTTGAACTTGAACTTGAGACCAAAGTAGGGTTTCCCCACTAATTTAAACATATAAATCTAGTCAGAGATATGACAGTTGTCATATCTACTAATGTCTCTTCTACATTTTTATTGGTACATAAAGAAGAATCTCTTTCACATTATGGTAGATAGATATATGTCTATGTATATACAGATATATAGATATATTTGTCTTCTCTAATAATATCAGAATTGAGTTAAATTATAGGATACTCAGGTGGTATCACAGAGAATTGCTTTGTGGAAAAAATTCTCCAGGAGGACAAAATGTTTCCCTACACACTTCCTTTCCTATAACAACAGACAAGAAAATGTTTTAAATATTTCTCATAGAAAATGAGAAGTATGTCTGTAAAATGAAAATTTTCAATTCTTTTTGGATTTGAGACAAGAATTTCTTTTATGGACAGTCTTACTTTTTTTTTAATATTTCAAGTTTTTATTTAAATTCTAGTCAGTTAACCTACAGTGTAATATTAATTTCAGGAGTAGAGCTTAATGAATCATCGCTGACATATAACACCCAGTGCTCATCACTACAAGTCCCCTCCTTAACACCCATCACCTATTTGTTTTGAAAGAGTTCACTGTGTTTTGTTGTTGTTGTTGTTGTTTTTGTTTTGTTTGTTTGTTTAAGATTTTATTTATTTATTTGACAGAGAGATAGAGAGGGCACAAGCAGGCAGAGTGGCAGGCAGAGGGAGAGGGAGAAGCAGGCTCCCCACTGAGCAGGAAGCCTGATGTGGGGCTCCATCCCAGAACTCTGGGATCATGACCCAAGCTGAAGGCAGCTGCTTAACTGACTGAGCCACCCAGGTGCCCTGAAAGAGTTCATTGTTAAGACTGCTGTAGTACTCCAATATTTTTAGTACCACCGTTTCCAAGTGGGGCAAAATTACCTTTCACAAAGGATGGAGTGGGGACCTAGATGGAGGGAGGAATGGAGATCAGCAAAAGGCAAGGCAATGGGCAGTGAATGCTATTTGCTTTCAGGAAAATTATCGTTTTTGGGTTTTTTTTTTTTTTAAACTGCTTTTTTGTTAGAAATGACTGCAGAGTTTAGATTTAAAACCAAAACTGGTACAAGGGGAAAGAGAGAGAGCATGAATAAGTGCAGAGGCTAATTTAGAAGCCAGGATCGGGAATTTAAGTCATTTAGGATAGGATATAGAATTGTGTTATCTCGTTAAACTCATTAACTTCTGAAGGGGAAAAGTTTCTGCTCTGGTAATGGTCTAGTAACTCCTATCAAACCACACTTACAAGGGTAGCTTAAACTCCAGGAACACATAAACAACCAACTATATAAGGGCACTAGAGAGTGAACAAAAGAAGACACAGGAAGGGAATCAATATTTGGCAGAAGTAAAAGGCACTTAGTTACATTCCTAGTTACATTTTTAACTGATCTTATTCTGGGTGCAGGTACTTATCAGGGTATGCAGTGTTGTTAAAATTCAGAAAGAAACCCGCAGCCTATTTGACATGAGAAAGCAAAGGACAAGTTCAGGGTGAACTGAGCCACCAGAAACTGAAGGGGAAGGATCCTGGAGAAGAGAGAGTTAGGGAAAGGGAACTGCACATCTTGCATACCAGCTTGACTCAAGTCTCTAGGTAACCTCTGAAATATGAATATGCTGAATAGATTCAAGCAGCTCAGTTAAGGCTAAAATAGTGGAACTGCAGAGTCTGGAATTTGGGTTCAGCCATGAAACAAAATATTTGTAGTCTTCAATGGAACATAAGAGAATTCAGAGACTCTGTATTACTCAAAGTGTCCAGAATACAATCCAAATTTATTAGATACATATGATAAAGGCAATCAATGGAGATCAAGTTTGATATGACCCAAGTTTGGAACTAGCAGACACAGACTTTCAGCATCAATTAAAAGTACATTCAAAGGTATAGATGAAAATATAAGGAATAAGGCAATGGCGTCTGGACACATGTTTGTATTTACACACTTCATTCTTTGTATAAAATAGCAGTCTTTATAAAAGCAGTGATGACAGAAAGTAACTCAGTTATGCACACCAAAAAGGAGCATTGAATTCAAATTTAGTTTGTAGGACATTCATTCATAATCAACAACCATTTAAAATGTACCTTGCTGGGTGCTAGAAGGGCAATGAAAAATTAGATGTGGTTCTTCTATTTACAGACCTTGGAGTTGACTTGAACCTAAACAGCTGTATAATAAGGCCCAAAATCATGCATTTCATTAAAACGGTACTTAAAAGCAGTCTGAAATCCCAGAGGCAGATAGATTTATTCGAATTAGTGGAGGAGATGATCCAAGGAAGGCTTTAAGAAGGAATGACAAAAGACATGGACCTTAAAAGATGCTTAGAATTTTTATATGGGGCATGATGGGGGAGGGGTGAGCATCCAGCTGTACACAGTGAGGGAAAGTCTGCAAAGAACGCCTTTGATGGAAGGGTTCAGTTTGTGACAACGGCAGTGGAGATAAACATATGAAAATATACGTGGGCCCAGATTGCAAAACTGCTGGGCCAGATAGTTACACGTGTTTCTAAAAACAATGAGGAACCAATTAAAAAGACAAGATACAAAAGCCCAACATCATTTCCTTTGAAAACTACAAATCCAAGAGGGATTTCCATTGTTTATTGCTCATGATCTTCACAATCACCTAGTACAAAAAGTAAATGGAATAGGTCTTGTAATTCTAGTGTAAATCTTTTTAGTCTATCGAGGATTAAGTTACAGGATGATGGATTTGAGCAAGAAAAGGATTAGAAACATGCTATGAAATTACTTAACAGTTTGGTTACAAGATATACATCAGACAGTTTATGGTTTCATAAAATATTCCACTGTAATACTTAAGAGTCCACTACTCCTTTGGGTAGGGGTGGGGCAAATTGTACTCCATCTTTAGAAATTAAAATCCATGCATAAAATACAAATTATGATTAAATTATATGTTTCTAATTTTGCAGAAAAAAGCAAATACTTCTTTCCTAAGGTCCTTTTGTGGCTTTTTCTGATGAGGAAATTCAGGAGATTCTGTTTCACAGTTAGGAAAGCACATTGAAATTTTTAAAATATTGACAATAAAGGCAAGGCATGAAAAATATCTTGAAACCCGATAATAAGTAAGAAAAGAAACCCTTTGTGAATAATATGTTTTTCTTTTTCTTTTTTTTTTTTTACAGATTTTATTTATTTATTTGACAGAGATCACAAGTAAACAGAGAGGCAGGCAGAGAGAGAGAGAGGAGGAAGCAAGGCTCCCTGCTGAGCAGAGAGCCCAATGAGGGGCTGGATCCCAGGACCCTGGGATCACAACCCCAGCCAAAGGCTGAGGCTTTAACCCACTGAGCCACCCAGGCGCCCTGAGTAATATGTTTTTCTAATATCTCAGTAGCTTCAAGCATGGAAGCACTAACTGGGGGTATTTTGGGTTTTTGTAATGTTAGAATATAACAGCACCAAAGTATCTCAGAACAGGAAGGACAATAGAATTTTATTTCTTTGTACTCATAATGCTTACTGTATCCTTCATATTATAGCTAATGACTATAAGAAAAAGAGCATAGATATATGGCTTTTGACACATTTTGTTGCTTATAAGTGAATTATTATGTGGTATTTATTTGACTTTAAAAAGCTAAGGTAGCATCCATTTTTTTCCCCTATAAATTTATTTTGTGGCACGGAGTGGTGTCTGGTTAATCTATATTGATAAGCACATAAATATTCCATATATTCTACAATTTCATAAGGTGCATTTTGTTTAGAATACTTCCTTCAATGGCCTTATGTAATGTTCTGTGAAAATAAGACTCACACCAGATAAAAGTCACTATCTTTGGAGATAAAGTTGTCCATAAGCATTCACCTTTGTTTTGTTTGTTTGTTTGTTTGTTTGTTTTGTCTTACCTTGGGTTTTCTGATAGACACTTTGTGTTCTATAACTCAGATTTTTCTAACTCTCCTTGGTCTCTCTTCTAGCAATCATCTACACCTAAATTCCCTGAGAGACAAGCTCAAACCTATCTCTCTCTTTGTTGAACTGTCTCCTTAGGTTCCATTTAATACAATTCATTGCACTAAAAACCATACAACAAAATAGACTTATAGTTACAACTTGACCCCTATTCATGATCAATATGAATAAATGCCATATAGGCATTATTGAACTCAACACCTTGCTTTCTTGCTTGTTGCTGTGGTTTACTTTAAATTTTGTTCAAGAGCAAAATTTCTAACAACAGTCTTTAAGAGTGTATGCCTAATCTGTTACTCAGTTTTCACATTAAGTTGTAAGACCAAACAAATTAGAATAACATAGAGAACGTTGCCAACACTTTTTTTTTTTTACAATCTGACCAGTGATTAAATACAGACTATTTGAAGCTTTATCTATCTGTTATTCCTTTTACACTGATTGAGAAAGTCTTGTAACACCTAAGATTTTGGACTTCCGTGCTCAAACATTAGATAATGCCAGTCCAGCTCCTTTCAGCTCTTGGGTGAAGAAACCAATAAATACTTCCAATTTTCTTCTTTTCACATACTCCAGATGCAGTGTGTCTTTAAAACAGTGTCAGGTCTGTCCCTCTCCAATTTACATCTGTGAGTCAAATCGAACTGGAATTGGCTTGCAGCTGCACATATAAAATAATCTGTTACACAAGCATCTCACTTTTCCCTGCATGGATACATCAGTCCAGGACCTCACCTTCTAATGGATGTAAGGGATTTGAATTGGTGCCTCAGTTTACTCATCAGCATCTCCCTGAAGTGATCTCCCATAAGGAAATAGAAGACAGGGTTGATGGTACTGTTCAGAAAGGCCAAAGGCCGAGTCACAATGTAGAAGGAGTTGATGGCGACCTGAGTGCACCGGTACTCCTTCCACTTCTCCAGGCGCGAAGCAATCCTCACGTTCCGCAGGATGTGGTAGGGAGTAAAAAGCACGGAGAAGATCACAACTGCCATGATGACTAACGTGAGAGGCTTTTCAAGGGGCAAAGCAGTGGCAAGCTGCCTGCTCCTCTGCTTTAGGAAAAGAGCAATCTTGAAATAAAAGAAGCACATCACCAAAAGAGGTATGAGGAATCCCAAGAAGGTTAGGCACAGGCTATAGATGAGGCTGTTTTGGGGGTCCCCAGAACTTGCATAATCAATACAGTAGGTGCCATTGGCAGCTATATTAGGATTTATAAGAGGCAGTATGGGCAGTAGCTCTAAGGTTACTAAAACCCAAATAGCCAAAGAGATTAAAACAGCGAACTCCTTCTTTTGTAGAAAGTGTTCCCGGAAAGGATACTTCATGAGCAGGTATCGATCAATGCTGATAAAAGTGAGAAAAAGAATGCTGGTGTAGAGATTGGCATGAAGCACATATCGGTTGCTTATACACAACAGGTCCCCATATACCCACTTCCCACTGGAATAACTTCTAATCAGCATGGGAAGCGTGCACAAAAAAGCCAAGTCCGAGATAGAGAGGTTGAAGAGATAAATGTTACTGCATTTCCAGTTCTTCAGACAGAAGAGGTAGCCAAAAACAACAGTGCAGTTCCCAAAGACTCCCACAACAAACTCAATCCCATAAAAAATGGAAAGGTAATACTTTTCCAGGACAGCCTCTGCCACCAGCCAATTTGGGCAAGTTGTGTTCCACACCTAAGAGGAAAGAGAAAAGAGAAGGTTAGAACACTAGACTACGATTAGAGATAAAACTGCACAGAACATAATAATAATTAAAAAAAACACAACTTGAACTATGAAAATTTGATTATATTAGGAAGGAGTGCATATAGATACATATTCATAGACAGATATATCACCAATATAATTATTTTAACAAATATTAGTCAGAATACCTTTGAACTATATACTAGGCACTGGGGCTAAGAGCATTGAATCAAACAAAGTTCCTAATCTCAAACAATTTATACTCTCTTGGCTAGAGCCAGGAAACAAATAAATGCATGTCATATAATGGTAAAAAATGTCCCAGACATAAAGGAAAGCACATGCAAAGGTCTGGAGGTGGAAACACAGAGAGAGGACTTGACAAATAGTAAAGAGGCCGAGAAATGGTATAATGAGGTAAGTGGAGCATCTAATTCCTATTTCTGTCCCCAGCTGTTCAGCCATCTGCTGAGTTAGATTTAATCGAACCAGAACCTAGGAGAGGACACAGGGATTCTTCTAACTCCAGTCTTGCTATTTTAATTGATTTTATTTTGTTTCCATATTGTCAAAGAATTATGGTTATTTTACGAAATTTGGATATAATTCTAGTTTTAAAACATGATTTTTTAAAATTTAAAATATGAGGTTTAAAGTCTTAGTAATGATAAGAGTCACCACAATATGCTGAAAGCTCACAGTATAACTAAGCAACAACTTCGAAGTCTGCTGTAGCTTATCTGCAATAACAAGTAAGCTATCAAGTCTTGTTGCCTGTAGTGTTTGGCTATTTCCCAAGTCTATCACCTCCATCACCATTCTGGTCCAGGCCACCATGATATCTATCTTAGACTGTATTGGATCTTTTATGGTGTCCTCACATCTTCTCTGGCTCCCTTTCAATCTACCTTCAACCTGAGAGCCAGACAATCTTGAAAACTACAACCAAAATTCGGATCATATTAACTCTCCTCAGCCAAGACACTTCAATGACCTTCCACTGTCTAGGTAATAAAGTCCTAATCCTTAATGAGGACTTAAGTCATGCATGATTTGGTTCCCGTAGGCCACTTCAGCCTCACCAAGCATGACTCTCCTCCTTGCTCTCCTTTTTCCTATTCTTTGAACGCACAGGGTGCTTTCCCAATGCTCAGTTCACTGAATCCCTTCTCACGGACCTTTTTCCCTTCTGACCCTTGCCCTATCACGTACACTGCCCTTATATCTGCAGTCCTTTCAGACTTCAATTTGAGTGTGGTTTTCCCAAGATAGGTTCTCTGACCCACCAGTCTAAGTTCAGATCTCCCATTTTGTGTTCTCGTCATAAACTACATTTCTTTGAATTTCTGGCAACTTTATCTTACTCGTGTTTATCTTCTACATCTGGCATAGTGACTGCCAGATAGGAGATGGTCTATAAATGCTTCCTGCGTGGAGATGGAGATAAACATTTGACTGTTTGGAAAACACTTATTATAAATATTTCCTCTAAGGTCAGATAAGACCATTGCTCTATTTCACTATAAATCTGACATTGCTCATAACATGACTAATATTCAAAATAGGCTATTATAGTAGTTAGGTAGCTTTGTTTAGACATACATTTGTCAAAGAGAAAACTTCATATATATTTTCAGGATCAGTTTTTCGAAGGCAGAGGGTTAACCCACTGAACCACCCAGGCGCCCCGGTATTAAGAGTTTTATCACTAGGGATGGGACAACAGATAATTTTTAATATGTCCCTTTTCCTTTCAGTTTACTGGATTTTCTATTTGTTTCCCCAAATCACCATGTCTTTGATATTATTGAGATTTCTAGAAATATAGCAAAAAAAGTTAATGGTTTTGTTAAATAGGTTTTGTTTTATAGATTAGTGGTAATATTTCACAATTATTTTTAACTTTCTTCCCCACTGCTTTCAATTCCAAGACTTCTGGAAGCACTCTCTTCCTTGTCTTCCATGATATGGCAATCTCCTTACAGTCCTCCTTCCTCTCTTTATAGACTATTTGCCCAAGCCTCAAATTGCCCAGAGCTCAGATCTGGACAACTTCAGTATTGGGGGATTGCTCAAAATGCAGGTGCGCACACTCAATGGAACATTAAGACAATGGAAAGTTTCCTTAAGACTCACTTGTCTCATTTTGAATTTCCTCTTTTTCTAGTCCTCACTCTTATCTGGTGATGCAGTTCTTAAACGCTCTGACTTATGTCAGTAGCTTCTGTGGAGTTAGAAGTTTTGACTGCCCCGGCAGGAAAAGAGAGCCATGAAGACATGAGTAACTCCATCTGCCAAGTTCCCAGTAACTCCCACTTGGGCAAGTCAGGGGCCATGCTGAAGCCATCCAGAAGTCTTCTGCTTCGAGCTACCCACTGGGAATGGAGATTCAGGGAGGTAGTAGAGGTAGAGAATACCAGAACTGGAATAAGGGAGAAGAATGACTGTCACCTTTGTCCTGCTTCTCAGGTTGCTTTATCCTTTTTTAAAAAAAAAAAAAAAAAAACTTTTAAAAATGGATGTTATTCTGTAACACTCACTAAGAAGGTATAGGTAGGCAAAAAGAAGAAATGAAAATTGTCTGTAAACCAACTACTTCTAATATTTGGATACAATCTTATAATTTAACATTTATTTGAATTCCTTTTTTTTTACAAAAAAAGGTTATGCTCTTTATGATATTTTACAATCTGCTTTTTGATATGTTTATTTTTTTCTTAAAATAATTTTCTTAAATCCTTAATGTTAATAAACTGTGGTTATAAATGTCAGGCTGTCTTATATTTGTCGGCCAATTTCAACATCCCATAATTTTCTGGGTATTGGAGTCAAAATTAGATGATGTTTGTAGTTGAGGGTATTTTTAGTGTAGCCATTGCAATTCTACAAATTGACGAAGTAAGCTGATCCTTTAAGGGAATTCTTCAATTGAAGGGAAATTCCTCGTGAAAAATTAATACTCTCTCTTCTACTTTTTAGCGGTTGTAGTTTTAATTTTTAGGAAACAGAGATCATGATAAATAGGTTATAGCTATGTTGGATGAATTATTTTTAATTTTAATTATTTTTAATTTTTTAATTTAATTTTAATTTTAATTTTTTAGCTATCAGTAATTAAAGTGAAATCTTTAATTACATATCCAAACATATATCTAAACCTGTTAAAATTATTAAATTATAAGCAATATTCAATATACTCACATAAGCAGATCAGTAGTATGCATTTTTTTTTTTTAGTAGTATGCATTTTTAATTCAGAATGTTTCTTTCACTGTAGGTCTAGTCAGCCTTTTAAAAGTGTAGTTTTGAAGCTTAAGTTTAAAAATATATTTGGTAGCTCATTATCTTTTAAATTATTTTTTCTTATAATTATCACAATTAAATAAAGATCATTTGTGCATTGTAACCCTTGACTGATTCTTTAAGGCAAATTTACATGATAATATGAGTATTTTTTTAGCCAATTGCTCTTTTCATTAATAAACTATTTGAATGAAGAAATATATGTTCATGCTGAAAAGGTACAATCATTTGATTTTGATAACTTCATTTTTTACATATACCAAAATTTACATCATAAGTCAAGGTATTAAAAAGTGATAGTAAGTTATCAAACTATATGTTTATGAATTTTTTTTTTAAATTCACCAGTTATAAAAAGTTCTGGAAGGTACACTAGCAATAGTTTTTGTAATTTCCCAATTTTCCTTAGTGAATTATACTCTTGAACAATTGTAATTTTTACAAACATAATTGTAATTCTTACAGAGATAAATACTAAACTTAATTTTTAGAATGCCTTGAGATTCTCTCTCATGCATTTTTTTCTAAACATGAAATATTATATATATTGATTGTTTTGTATGATTTAGGAACTTTACATTTTTTCTGCAAGTAGTTATATTTAAGTAAACCTGATTACTCTTTTTGCTGAAATATGTTACCAATATGTTGTCACATTGAGGAAATGTGATAAACCTCTTTAAGTAAAATAAATTTAGTATTTGGCAATTAAAACAGATATTACATTTAGTAAAAAATAAATGTAGAAGAAAAATTGTGACTTCCTTTTAGTTTCTTTCGTTGTTCTACATGTTATGAATGACAGTTCAACAGTTCATTTGCCCATTACTTAAAACCTTATCTGCTCACAGGCCACTTTTAAAAGAAACCCTTAATGGGAAGCCCGGCATTACCTTGTATACCTAAGTGCCGTGAGTTGCATTATAACTTACCATTCCGTTGGAAGGCCCTGATCCCTTGACAGAAATTCTTTGCCAGCAACTTGATTCTGCTTCCAACCCAGTGCTGTGCCACTGACATAGTGACGTCTAATTTGCATATCATGCAGACAAGATTAATAATTCAAAAGTCCAAGAATAATTTATTCAGTGAAACTTCCAAGTACAGTTCAAGGGGAACTTCCTGTAAGGTCAGCACACAAACAAATTACACATTTCACAAATAGAGTTTGTAAAGGCTACCGTTGAGATCGTTTCATTCACTGTCAAAGCAACAGAGTAGCATTTGTTCATGTCGATTTGCGTATTTAAAGTTAGTCTAGTTTATATTGGATATACAATTGCTTCTGCTTTTTTCTGCTTTTGCTTTATTTTTCAAGTTGACAATTTTTAGTGAATTCTACGCTGGACATATAACTAAGCAGCTGTTATCAACAATTTTGAGGGAGCTTTAAAACGGAAATTTGGAAAGTAAATCTGGATATATGCTCTGTCAGAGTTCCAGCAAAAGGGACACTAGAGCTTCAGGTATTCCTGTTTTGTTTTCTGTGGCTAAAATCAAGAGACACATAAAAAAGACACATCAGATGGAGAGGGATTAGGGAGAGAGGTTGTGTCTAAACAAGATAACCTCAGTACATGGCAATTCATTACATCCCAATCAATGTTTGACAGAGCACCTGAAAGCCCATCACCACGATTTCAGACAGGAAGCACACCTGCCTTTTTCTGAGGATTATACTAGATTTATATTCAAGTAAACACTCAGGTCAGTTTGATTTGAAGCATCAGGTTTATGCTGAGAAAGTCCCTTGTTGGGCAGACAGTAGTCATTTCATCTGAAAGCAGTAAAGTTGAATGTTGAGTTACCAGCGACAGGCAGAAGCTCCAAGAGAAACTCAATTATTACAGCCAGTTCTTCTAGCCAAGCATTTCCCCTTCTCCAATATATAAGAGCCCAAAACTTAGAAACTTGAAAACATATATTTTATATATGCAAATATATATGACATACTTAAGAGTATATACATGTATGAAATATACATGTATTTATATGTGAAATACATATATATTTATATCGATGTCTCTATCATTTGCTGGGCTCTTACAATGTTCTAGGTATTACACTAAGCACCTTTATATACTGAATGCTTACAAAAACTTTCCGAGGTTGTTATTATTTTTTCTAATTTTCCATTTTATGGATTAAAAAACAGAGGCTCAGAGGGGCACCTGGATGGTTCAGTGGGTTAAGCCTCTGCCTTCGGCTCAGGTCATGATCCCAGGGTGCTGGGATCGAGCCCGCATGATCCCAGGGTGCTGGGATCGAGCCCGCATCGGGCTCTCTGCTCATCGGGGAGCCTGCTTCCCTTCCTCTCTCTCTGCCTGCCTCTCTGCCTACTTGTGATCTCTGTCTGTCAAATGAATAAAATCTTAAAAAAATATATCACAAAAAACAGAGGCTCAGAGTGGTTAATTAACTTTTCCAAGATCACAGAATCTGTAAGAAGAGGGACCTGAGTCTAAATCTATATATTTTGATTCTAAAAACACCTGCTCTGATTCTTGATTGCCTACAAAATTGAGAGACAATACCTTTAATGTACACCAAAGATTGACTCAAAGTTCAAGACTTAATGAAAACCATTTTTCAGAAATGTACTCTTTTCTACTTTTAAGAGAAAAAAAAAGACTGAAAACAGCATTTTTGTCTATAATTTTAAAAGGGGAAAAAGCAAATAATCTGGATGACCAGTGCCAGGCTTTTTAAGTTAAACAGAAATTAATATGGCTCATCTCCAAATGCCCAAGGCACATGGATATATTTCATAAGTTCCTGCACCATTCTGATGAAAGCCAAGTGTTAGTCCCTCTTTGCGGGGTGGTGTGAGTTCCCCAGAACTTCCTCTTTCGTCTCTCCACATCCTGACTCTGGACTTCTAAGATGAAAAGTGGTCTCTACTTCTCCTTTCTCATAATACAAGTGATCAGACTTATGGCCTAGTAGCCTTACTTTTCTCCCATGTCTTACTTCACTATAGGTTTCATTGACTTGAGATACTTTTAGTGGGGAAACTAGAGCGACCATGGGACAGACTTAATAAAAGGTCTCCAGTGCCTCTGTCCTATCCATATTATGAGTCCTTATTCAGGTCTACAGGAGGTAACTTAAGAAGGTCAAGGCCAGAGTCAGGGTTACGAGTTCTGTGAGCAGAGCTCATGTCATGAGCCTGCTTTCCCTTTTAGCCCCACAGGACCTGATGCTGCAGAGGACCACACACTTGATTTAATGCTCTTCTGTCGCATTCCAACTGAAATCTTTAATAACCTCTTAATAGGGGATCCTGTATTTTCATTTTGCACTGGACTCTGCAAATTATGTAGCAGTCTTGCCTTTGAGAGTACACATCTAGAAAATCATTTCTAGTCAGCATATAAAATTTCATCGGGGCAAGTTTTGGGTTTTGGGGGTTTGTTTTGTTAGAAATAAGGTGACATGTGGAAACTTACTGCTTGAGGAGCAATGACAATTTTAAAGGAAGTCAAGTCCGCAGTATAATTTACTGTCTAAGAGGTAATACCACATACTGGTAAGAGCTGATGCCCAGAGGCAAAGGGCCCCCTTTCAAATCTTCACTTCACAGCTTACTACTGCTCAGTTTTCTTGTCTGTAAGGGAGGGATAATAAAAGTGCCAGTCTCATGGAGTTGTTATGTATATAGTAGAAGCACATAGTCTATACATATAATCTATAGTATGGGTATATATTAATTGCTACATAAATCTGACTATTCTAGAAGTTTATAATGAATGAGAAGGAGACCTCTTCAAAATGATCATGTCAATCCAATGTCATCAATGTTAGAATATTTGTTGCCCAGAAATGTCCATTTAAAATGACCTTATAAAAACCAGCATTGTTAAATAAAAGAAACAATAATAATAATTCTAATTCTGGCCTTGCCTTTTCCTCACTGTGTGGTCTCTGAAAAGGCCACATAATTTGGTTTCCTCATTTGGAAAAGGGGAATAATAATTCCTACCCCATAAACCTCATAATGTCTGTTGACTCAAATGAGATAGTTTGTGAAAATGCTATGGGGCCAGGAATGCAAGAGCAGGTCAGGTAAGCCAGGAAACTCAGCAGGAATAAACCAGCGCTCAACAAGAAATTCAAGAGGGGAAAAAAAAGGGTGGGAAGGATAATTAAAATATTAATTAAACCCAATATTAATAATCAGTCTAAGATTTTTGAGCACTCACTCTGTAACAACACAGTGTGTACATTACTTCCTCTAATATTCACCAGGATTCAATGCAGTGTAGACTATTAATATCCCCAATTTTCAGATGAAGAAACTGAGGAGAAACAAAGTTTAAAACTCATAAGTTCCTGGGTTATAACTTGAAGTCTTCTCTGTTTGACTCCTGACCAAGTTTCTGATTGTTATTTTGTCCCCCTAATGGTAAAGAAGGAAATATGAGGTCAAAACATAAAATGACTATTGCTGGACATTTTTTACTCTAAGAATGCACTTACATGTGTTTTGGCCTAATAAAAGTAAGCTTAAAACTAGCACTAAGTTTAATTATTGGTCACTATATTTACTGGTTATCAAATTTAATTGTCTACCATCTAAATAGAATAGAGCATTTTAGATGAGAAACTAGAAATGTTGCAAATGAGTAAGCAAAGTGTTTACAGGAAGGTTCTACTAGTGACATCCTTGAGCATGTTTGGAAGATACACTTCTTCCAACAACATAAATAAGTCTGTGTGGAAAACGAGCTGATCTAAGGGTCACAGGGATCTTCAAGGAATCACAAGCAATGAAATAAAAGGACAATTAATTCAATTCAAGGAACTGCTAAATCTGTAGGGGTGGTAACAATATTATTACCTTACTATTAATATTGCAACTCCAAAGAGGTTGAAATGAATCAAGAAAATTATTGAGGAGGATATTTTGGTGTTGCTGTACTGGGTGGACATACCCAGGGCTACCTGATTGTTTTCCTATCCAACTACAGTTTTACATATGAAATTAAGAAAACAGCAAGACAGGAAACATAATAGAGGGTACATGTGGATTGCTGAAGCAAAGCAATCTGTTTCCTCTTTACATAAAAATCCTTGTCATGTAAGAGTCACATTAGTAATGCAGATTTGTACAACACTGTTGCCAGCATTTTTTCTTTTACCATGCAATGGAGAGGAATGTGACATGTTTATTATTTTGGGGCATAATTCAAAGAAATTGTTTTCTGCTGAGTTAAAATATGTTACTTGTTAAAGGTATCTGGCTACAACTGAAAAAGTTCTAAGTTCTTTGAAATATTAATAGTTAATCTAGAAACACAGCAAAGTCATCTTTTACTTTGTAGCTTATACTCATATTCCAACAGCTAAAAGATTTTTTCAATGATATATGGTAAACTTAATCACAGGTGTTTCCTAACAAAAATAATGTCTTGTTTCTTTGATATGAAATCTAAACATTTGTGTGAAATATGGAGACAATTTCCATTCTTAACAGCCACTAAGGCATAACCTTTTTGATTAAAAGAGGAGCGTTTACCTGAAACATTGAAATAATTTATTCATTTGTTAATTGACTATTCAACTACTCAGTCTTTCTCAATCACATTTGTTGTATTTTGTACAAATTTGCATGATTCTTGGAATATTTTGCACTATTTATGAAAACAAAACCAAGAAACAGCTAGTACTTTGTTTTGATGTACATATAAGCACTTTCAATTGCATACTAATTAACCATTCCCCACTTGAGTTCCTTGTTTTCTCTAATTCGTCATTTACCTTTGGAATAAGGAACAAGAAGTCAGTTTGACTGAATCTCACTGGGCACTTTAATAATTGAATTGAGAGGTTTTCAAAATTCCCTAGAGT
>PISX010007952.1:0-85422 GCA_004024625.1 Mellivora capensis | reverse complement strand
TGTGTGCCTTTTAAAAAGTGAAACTCAGTCACCTCCACTTCAGAGGCTCCTAGATATAGGCTTTAGGGACTAATGCTGGCTATGAGCAACCACCTCAATGTGTAGAACCATTACAAATTCTCATCCCACAGTTAGTTATTTGGCTGCCCTTCTCACGTGAAATGAACTATGTGGGAAAGAATAAGCCCTGAAGTATACTTTCTCTATAATGATGCTGATTCACTGAGAAATGCAGTCTTTCATACTTGCTCCTGTCTACATTCACCTCCAAATAAATGTGTGAACTGGGACTTACTAAACGCTAAATACACTCAATTCAAATATGGCGGCTTGAGTACTCCGCTCCCCTATGTGCCCCAGACTCAGAAACCCACCTGTAGGGTAGAATTTTTAAAATATTCCTATGACTCACTTCCAGACTCAATACGGCAATCCTCCCATCTACGTGACAGAAAACGGTGCGTCTCAAAAGTTACACTGTACACAATTATGTGATGAGTGGAGAATTCAGTACCTTAAGGGCTACATAAACGAAATGCTAAAAGGTGAGCTGCAAACCAAGACTGTCTTCACATATTTTCTACTTAACTTGGACAGAATTTGGTAATGGCCATGACTGACTGAAGCTTATTTCTGAATCTCATAAATGAATACATTAAAAATTATCTTTACAATGTTATTTTTCCAAGTAAGTGAAATGTATTTAAAAAATGGAACAAAATGTCTTTGCAGCTATAAAAGATGGTGTTAATATAAAAGGGTATACTTCCTGGTCTCTGTTGGATAAGTTTGAATGGGAGAAAGGATACTCAGATAGATATGGATTCTACTATGTCGAATTTAACAACAGAAATAAGCCACGCTACCCAAAGGCGTCAGTTCAATATTACAAGAAGATTATCACTGCCAATGGGTTTCCCAACCCAAGAGAGGTAGGACTAATTATTGATGTTACTTTTTCTAGATTTAAAAAAAAAATCTCTCCCCCCAACAGGGGGCTAGAACTCACGACCCCAAGATCAAGAGTTAAGTCCTTTTCTGTCTGAGCCAGTCAGGTGCCCCTCACTTGTTCCAGATTTTTGAAGAGCTAAGCAGCTTGGGGTGTGCAGTGTAGCAAACCTCTGGACTCCGTGGAGGAGGACGGGGGTTTGTGGGAACATGTTCCTTACGACTTTTCCCCTAACTTGTGCCACCTCTTTGCTCATTTGCTTAGAATGTGGTAAACATGCCTTAAATTGCAATCCTCACTTCAAATTCAATCCCTAACTTGCAGAACATGAAGGACACACTAGAGTTATGTAGAAGTCCTACTTGTTTTAGGTTATGAGGGTCAGCGTAACTAGACACTTCTAGTTAAATGTTATTTTAAATGTTATATCTTAATGCAAACAAATACTGCCTACTTACTCTTCAACATCCATGGAAAGAGAAGAGGTAAATTAAATGTATAATGACCGTAACTTTCACTTCTTTTCCCACTAGTTCCAAAATGATATTAAAAATAATCAAACTTAGTATTAATAATCCTTTACAACATACAAACAGTCACCTATAAATTTTTCCATCCATTCTCTATGTTGCTATTGATGGTAGGGAATAAAAAGCCCAATTTAGAATGTCTCAATAAAGACAATTTCTAAAAATAAATCTCACTTGTGTACCAACACCCTTTTAGGATGAGCCCAGGGGCACCATAAACGAACAGTGACTCATAGGCATTCAGCAGTTTGACACTTGTAGAAAAGGGCTAGATTCTAATCTCCTCAAGAATAAAGACCAGTTTGGTTGTTTCTTTTGACTCCCTCACAATGATGCACATTGGTTAAAGTTTAACCAATTTAAACTCCAGGCAGATTTAAATTCTTTTAATCCCACATTATTTCAAAAATGATTTGGAACAGCAAAAATTAGTCTAAGATGACATTACTTATCTAGTGGGTTTTTATTAGGTGGAAAGTTGGTACCTCAAAGCCTTGGAAACTTGTTCTATCAACAACCAGATGCTTGCTGCAGGTGAGTATATTTTAATTTCTCCCTCCGATAATTAAGGCACATAATTATACCTATAAAGATATTACCAAAACCTCGAAATGTGGATCTATCCAAAGTTGATTATTCCAAAACATACAATTAAAAATGAATTTATTCCTTCACTTTGAAACAAGGTCAGATTTGTTTTACAAGCATTTCAAACAACATTTTAAAAATCTACCACAAAAGAGAAATACTTTATCCACCCTCGTTTTATTCTTTCTGAATCATACAGCCAGTTTATAAGCCTATTTTTGTTATAGTGGGCTTTGTGGAAGGAGGGGAAAATGCAACTATATTTGAATAAAGAAAAGGCAAAGAACACTCCAGATATGATATTCTCTCATCCAGAAAGTAATTACTGAGCACTCACTATTAGCTAGGGGGTGTTTTAAGCCCAGCAATAAACTAAACAAAGTTCCTGACCTCACAGAAGCAAGGTTTCTTGCGCAACAGGATCAAAAAGGCTCAGAGATGTAGAGTAACAAAGATGCTTCTGCATATCAACGAATGCCAGCACACGGCATTTATTTCTTTGAATTCTGTCTTTCCCTAAGAGCAATCAGAGAAATGTACTTCCTGTTTTAACAAACCCATCTTTAATGTGGTATCAGAGATGGAAAGTGCTAGACGAAACAAATCCTACCAATTCAGCTATTTTTTTTTTCTTTTTCCAGTTGAGCTATTTTTTTATAGGCCAATTTTACAGGCCACTACCATGCCCTGCTCCCATCTAAATAACCAGGTAATAGCAAGGATGCATATTCCTTTAAACCAAAATAAACTTATATTCTATTACCTAGACACATGATATGGAATCTACTGCTGAGTCTATGAATTCTGTGGGACCAGGGCCTCATGTCTTATTTATTATGGTAGCCAGGGTGCCAGGCACAAAACCTAAAAGTAGAAACTACATAAATGTCCACTACTATAATCATGTACGTGAACAGTGCTCATTGTTCAACTCTTCGAGATTACTTAACTACACAAGAGTTACCGCACAAACTTTCAATATGGAAATTCCTATACCTCTTAAGTTACACAGTGACATCTTTGAAGGATTAGAGATGCTTCCCAAGGATTTTCTTTCACAAACCCCCCACAGTAAAAATTATAGAAACCACGGAACATGCCTGTTAATATCCTCACATGAATTTATGGTAAGTGTAACATACTGTTAGGTTTTATTCTAATACCTCTGGAAGAACCAAATGTAGGCATTCTTTAGCCCACACTTTGTGAAATATTTTATAAAGCCCTCACACATTTTTAAGAACATTTAATTCACCATGTTCTCTTTTGGAGCAAGTGAGAATAATTACAAAGCTCGATGATGCCATTTTCCAAATTTTTGCAAGTACGGTTGAATCTTTCAGGATGAGGCTATGTTCGCTGAAATGATGACCTGCTCATTTGTGGTGTTCTCCCTCCCGTTTCAGAGCCTCTACTAAGTCACATGCAGATGGTGACAGAGATCGTGGTACCTACAGTTTGCACCCTGTGCGTACTAATCTCTGCTGTTCTCCTGCTGCTCCTGCTTCGGGGCCAGAGCTGAGAGAGGGTTGCCCATTCTGCAGATTCATCTTTCATCAGGAATCTTCAGGATCTTCCTCCTTTCTCTGCTTTGAAGGTTTATATGCGATTCTGTTTTCAGGCTTTGTGATAAAAAAAAATTTTTTTTGGTCTTGTGCTGGGATTTAAAAATTAGAAAATAAAAAGCATAAATGAAATAAAGACCATCTGTCAAAGTCAATGTTAGTATTTTGCTGTTATGCATCTATTTTCACTTTGCAAAAAAGGAATCCTAGTGCACAAACTGTTTTTGATACTTGGTATTTTTTTCTTTCTAAAACTCTATTCAGAGGCGCCTGGGTGGCTTGGACAGTTAGGCATCCAAATCTTGATTCTGACTTAGGTCATGAACTCAGGGTCCTGGGGATCAAGTCCTGCTCCTTAATCAGCATGGCGTCTGCTAATTTCCCTCTCCCTCTGCCCCTCCCCCTACTCATGCTCTTTCTCAAATGAATAAATGTTTAAAAAAATAAATAAAAATAAAAATCTCTCCAGAAACATTACTTTAATGTGAAAATAATTGTCATCCTAGCACTGTCCTACACACAATGGACAGAGTCAATCACCTACAGATAACAATCCCTTCAGGTTCTAAATTCTATCGAACAACTGGGAAAATGCATTAGGTAGGTACCAAGTAAGTGAGCACATATACTTTCCTGAGATAAATTTTCTTATGCTAAACTCAATTAGCCTCAGTGAAATATCTCAAAGAAATATATTTAATCTCTTTTCTGTAATTATATATTCAGGGTTTTTAAATAAACATCCATTTTATTCTTTAATTATGCTAAAATGCAGAGGTTAAATAACATCTATTTATTTGGGGTTCAAACATGGCTTAAGAAAGAATGATATGAAGCGTTTTATTCATTACTTGATTCTACTGTTTCTAAAACACAAAAACAGTAAGACAGTAGAAAATGCTATCACATTCATTCTCTTGGTTAATACTGTCTCAAACATTTTAAAAAACGGTATTTACATCTGGGGCTCTAGTGCTACAATCGGGCTGGGGTAAAACTGTTTTGTTCGTTTTGTTCTTTTTAAAATTTTATTTAAATTCTAGTTAATTAACACACAGTGCAATATTGGTTTCAGGGGTAAAATTTAGTGACTCATCACTTACATATAACACTCTGTGCTCAACAAAACAAGTGTCCTACATAATGCCCATCACCCATCTAGCCCATCCCCCACACAACTCCCTCCATCAACCTCAGTTTGTTCTCTAATATTAAGAGTCTCTCCTGGTTTGCTTCCCTCTCTCTATTTTCCCCCACCCCATATGCTCATCCATTTTTGTTCTTAAAGTCCACGTAGGAGTAAAATCATATGGCACTTGTCTTTCTCTGACTGATTGATTTCACTTAGCATAACATACTCTAGCTCCATCCACGTTGTTGCAAATGGCAAGAATTCATTGTTTTTGATGGCTGAGTAATAATCTATTATATATAGAAACCATATCTTCTTTAACCATTCATCAGTCGGTGGACACTTGGGCTCTTTCCATGGTTTGGCTATAGTTGATAATGCTGCTATAAAATAGGGGGGTGCTGGGGTAAAATTATTTTTAACAGAACTTGGCTTTCAATGTCAAACTGACAGGCTTGTTCAGGGTTTTTCTCTCCTATCATTTCTGAAATCAAACTCTCTACCACATATACAGATTTAAAATGCAAAGATATTACCACTCAAAAAATTGTTTTTGTTTCTCTGGTTTTAGGATTAACCTGACCTATTCAGTTGACTACAGAAAGTAGAAAGGAAATTACAGACTTGCGTTGCTCAATAACATCTGGTATGCCTCTTGCAGGATTACTGAAAAATAATCCATATTCCAAATGGACTAAATCAACATTTCTGTTACAGAAAAAAACTGAAACATAAGCTACTCATACATTACAAAGTATTTGGGGGGAACACAAAGCGAACATAGTACCTTACAGAGGACTCCATCAGCAGACTTCATTTGAAATGCACCTGGCTGCAGGTAACCAGGTTAGTAAAGGACATCCTTTCTTCCAGGCTACTGTTCAATGTCAATTCAGAAACATCTGTAACCAGACAGAGATCAGAACTGCTTACCAGCCTGCTGGCCTTTCTACTTTCTACTGCTGAATGTTATAATAATCAAGAAGTAATCTGAATGACATGTGTCTTCTACTTTGAATTTACGAGACAAAACCCAGCAGGGATGATTCAAACCCTTTGAGATGCACTGAAAACGTGATAAGGAAATACAAAGCAGATATTTTTTTTAATCCTGTATTTTGATTTGGGAACCTACTGCTTCATCTTTCTGCCTCATCCACTATGGTTAAACTCTTTTTCCAATCTTAACACGTTTCAGAAAACAATTTCTACTTGGAATTTCTGGTCTTAGGGCCAGGCACATATGCATTTTTTCCTCTGAAGACGGCAGTACTTAAAAAAATAAGTGGTACAATTAACATTTAGATGAGATTATGGCCCCGTTCTTGTGGGTCAACATTTCGGTTTCCACATTCTCACTATTCTCAATAATCATTTGCAGAGAGCCCCCGGGCAAGCAGCACTCTCCCAGATACTGTTCTCCTCTGTTCACTCCAAATCATTATTCTCTTCCCCATGACATTGCTTCTCAAGTCTTCCTGCTTTTGATCTCAATGTTTTACTAAACAGTATCACATTAGATATCTTGAAAAGCTAGTAGTTGAGCTAAGTCTTCAGTCCAATGCGGCAGAAAGTCCAACCTCTGAAATGCGTATGTTTGGCAAAAATAAATCATGACTGGGCTTTAATATTTACAACTGGGTCTTTGCATAGCCCATGATGCTTACAAATGAGGGCCTCCTTCACCAGTGGGTCTTGCTTTGGGCTGGAGGTGACTGAATAATTTCTAGATAAACACACCAAGAACATAAGATGGGGAGAAGAGGTTATAAAGTTATAGCCAAAATGGAGTATGAGTGCTTTTCCAAGCACAGAAATATACAATTTCATAAGAATTCTTAATTTTTTTTAAATTCCTTATTTTCATAGGCAGAATCATTGGAACAATGAATCAATGAATTATTTTAACTCTAACCAAAGTAACTTTTACTCTTTTTTGAAGTAATCTGCATCAGATTCTAGAAGATATGTTTAATCTATTTCACTTAATCAGCATCATTGAAAAAAGGTGTTTAATCTTGTATGAATTTCCTCATAAACAGGTTTGATTTTTATGTGATATTAAAAACAGCATTTTCCAAAAATGTTTCACATATGTTCATAGCTTTAAAATGTTATTTTTTGGGGCACCTGGGTGGCTCAGTGGGTTAAGGCCTCTGCCTTCAGCTCAGGTCATGATTCCAGGGTCCTGGGATCGAGCCCCGCATCGGGCTCTCTGCTTGGCAGGGAGCCTGCTTCCTCCTCTCTCTCTCTACCTGCCTCTCTGCCTACTTGTGATTTCTGTCTGTCAAATAAGTAAATAAAATATTAAAAAATAAATAAATAAAAAATTAAAAAATGTTATTTTTATCATAAAATAGAGGTCTTTTTCAAAAACAAACCAACCTGAAACAACATATGTAGAAAAACAAAATGCTTAAATTGGTGGTTCTCAAACTAGCTCCCCAATAGAATCCCCTGGACAACATTAAAAATCACTGATGTTCAGGTACTAGCTCCAGAGATTCTGATTTACTTGGTCTTGTTATTAAGACACTAAAAGCTCCCTAAATGATTTTAATCTTCACCCAAAGCTGAGAACAACCACTGCTCCCAAGAAGCCACACCTCCAGGTTAAAATTTCATTGTCTCCTTCCAGATCTTCTCTTATGCCCCATTCTCCGTATTTTTCCAGGCTTTTGCTAATGTAAACAGTATCGCACTTGTTCATAGGTCTTTTTCCACATGTCTGGTTTTATGTAAGGAATAAATTCCTACTAATAAAACTACTGGCCTACAAAATGTATTTTAAATTTTGGTGGATATCGCTCTCCACAGGAGCGGTACAACCTTACACTTCAACTGGCAATGTGTGAGGCCGCCACCTGGCTCACATCCTGACCTAACTGTGACACCAAACTCTTTGATCTTTGCTAATTTGACAGGTGAAAGATGGTGTCTTTGGAATGTAAATGTGTATTTCTCTTACTTTATGTGGGGCTGAGCACCTTTTATTTTGAAGATGACATTTGAATATCCTCTTTGCTAAACTGTTCATGTTACCTGACCATTTTTCCAAGTTATTAATATATTTTTCTTACTGATTTAGAAGTTCTTTATATGCTAGGCAATTTTGTCCCTTTGAACATGAGCTGCAAGTTGATTTTCCTAGTTTATCACTTGTTGTTTTGTCTCTGGTATTTTTTGTCATGCACAAATTTTTCTAATTTTCTATGGTTGATTTTCAAGCTTTATACCTTCCAGGTTTCATATCACACTTAGAAAAGACAGCATGACTTTAACTGATGGTTCTTGGGAAAATTTTTCAGTTTCTTTAGGACTTTTACCATTCAGCCATACCAACTGAGAAGTTTCCATTCTAGCTGAGAGAAGTTTCCATTATGCTTGAATCAAAAAATATTTCAGGGAGAAAAACAAACATTTTCTGGAAATAATTTTGCAAGGTATCAATCTTTGAAACAGAACTATTTGTATAGTTCTGTAGTTCAACAACCAGCAGTGGCTGACTATAAGCTTTTTGAAATCTTTTCAGATTCTGTCTTAAAACTATCAGATTTGGGGCACCTGGGTGGCTCAGTTGGTTGGCAACTGCCTTCGGCTCAGGTCATGATCCTGGAGTCCCAGGATCGAGGGCTGCATCGGGCTCCCAGCTCCTCAGGGAGTCTGCTTCTCCCTCTGACCTTCTCCTTTCTCATGTTCGCTCTCACTGCCTCTTTCTCGAATAAATAAATAAAATCTTAAAAAAAAAACAACTATCAGATTTGATTTTGGATAATCATTGCAATATCTGAAATGCAGCCATTTAAGATGTACAAAATGAGAGGAGAGCACCATGCAATCCACACACATGAAGATAACAGTTTTACGGGTGCTTGCTGAAGGAAAAATACTTGGAGCCAACATATCATACCAGGGGCTCACACACATTCTCTGACTGATGTGGACCATCTTTGATAGAACATTAGAAATACCAACCCTCTTCCAGCCCCCCCAGAGAAGACATTAGGGCAGAAATATCATCATGAAAGAGTACATAGAAGAATGAGTTGGCATTTCAACCATATAATCTACTTTTACGCCCTGTATCCCTACTGCTCAACCTCTTTTTTTTTTTTTTTAAGATTTTTTATTTATTTGACAGAGAGAGATCACAAGTAGGCAGAGTGGCAGGCAGAGAGAGAGAGGAGGAAGCAGGCTCCCTGCCTAGCAGAGAGCCCGATGTGGGACTCGATCCCAGGACCTTGAGATCATGACCTGAGCTGAAGGCAGAGGCTTAACCCACTGAGCCACCCAGGCGCCCCTCAACCTCTTTCAATAAAGGTTCCTCTATCCAGGATACCTCTTCCAGGGATTTTTTTCCAGAATAAATATGTTATACACTTAGAGTTCAGGGAAATTATTTAAAACAGCATGAGAGCTATCATACTATGCCAGTAAAGATTTGATTTCTCTTCTATTGGAAGAATTAATCTGAACAGATGACAAGCCATCTTTACCAGGTTTGTGGAAACTCAGATGGTCTACAGGTGCGCTGTCACTCAGCTGCCAAACTGTTTTCACCTTCTTCTGACCACCACTTATTTCCACTTTCCATTTCTGTGGCTTCTCACTAAGGAAAGAGGAAAACATTAAAGTGGAAAAAAAATCCCAGTTAGTTATTTCCTTTCTCCCTCCCTTCCTCCCCACTCATGAGTGAAATCCTGGCTGTCAGAGGCACGGAGGAAGAAGAAACAGGTAGGCCACAATTCTAAATTTTGGGTTTTGAACTACATTGGACATTGATGTTGGGCATTCACATCTAACAGGCATCTAGAAACATGACTCGAAGCTCAGGAGACAGAGACATGAGTTATGAATCATCATTAGCACAGAGGAAGCAGGGCCTTAAGTATGAATACAATCAACCAGGGAAGATGAGAAATAAGAAAAAGAGGCAGAAGGTGCAGTTCTGGTGAAAACCCATATGAGAAGCAGGCAGAGGAAGAACATGAAAAGAGATCTACTCTCAGTCTTGGAGGTGGGCCAGAGAGATAGAATTAAAATTAAGACAAAAGCTACATCACAGAAATGAAGCGAGGGGATAGGTCCAAGAAAGAAATAGTTTTGAATGCCAAACAGCCTTGTAAGTGCTTACTTATAAGAAGAAAAGAATTGGTGGGCCAGCTAATGACACAAGGGGCTAAACCACACTCTTTTACTGGAAAGTTGTCCACTGGATTTGGCAATTAGGAGGCCACTGGAGACCTCTGTCAGAGCAGTTTCAAGGAATGACAGAGTTTGGCTGAGAGGGAACCAAACCGAGGAAGGGTATAAACAGAATGGCTTCAGTAGAAGAGAAATTTAAAGTACACTGAATGTAGAGGGAAGAGGTGGGGAAACCATCATTGGAGGCAACCTCAGAATCTTTGTGGATGGCCAATCTGTCACCTTAGCGTCACAGTCCCCATACCTCCCCAATCCCAAACCTCTTACTCCCACAGCCATACCCTGGACTTTGTCATCAATACCCTGATCACTTCCTTCCCAATGTGTCACTTCCCTTCTGGCTACATTTTCTGTCCTATACTGTGAAGGAATTACAGATTGAGAGAAAAATGAAGACTAGAGGCCCACAGGAAGGAAAAGAAAAGACAAAAGAAAGGACTGGGAGAAGAAAGAGGGGGAACTCCTACCAGATGATAGTCACAAAGCAGGAGAGAAAAGATTAAGGTTTTGGAGGTGAAGCAGCTCTTGGTCATAAGATTCCCCAGGGAAAGGACACAGAAATTGACCAAGAATTATAGCCCAGGCTTAGAGTGTAACTTTTTTTTTTTAAGAGTTTATTTATTTGAGAGAGAGAGAGATAAAGAGAGAGTGAGCATGCACAAGTAGGGGGAGGGGCAAAAGAAGAGGGAAAGAGAGAAGCAAACTCCACACTGAGCGGGGAGCCAGACACAGGGCTTGATCCCAGGACCCCAAGATCACAACCTGAGCAGAAGGCAGACGGCCACCCACACCTGCCCCCCACCTTAAAGTATAATTTAATTATTAAATTGCTGACCTTTGATATAAGCTTTTTACAGCAGTTGGTCTGACTGGTAGCTGAAAAATGTGTTGTTCATCAAGAGGATTTTGTTTGTAATATTTTATGCAGGACCTAAAACAAACAAAAACAAACCCAAAAAAGGACATCTTTTGGGGGAAAAAATGCCCCTTGGAGATAAAGGCTTTCTGATAATCTAAAGCTCTTAAGGGAAACATTTCATCTAGGACCACTAACCAAAACAATAACAAAAGAATAATTTCAGGGCCATAAAAGTAAACAAAAAATGCCCCCTCCCCCTGACACAAAAGTTGGGTTGTTTTTTATTCTGAAAGCAAATCTCATTCAATTTTTTAAAAAAATTTTTAAATCAAAAGAAGACGTATTTCTCACAATGTAAAATATATTCAAGTTGAGCCAAAGTAAAGGCATGAGTGGGGAAGAAAGAGGTATCAGAGAAAGAAAAGCAAAAAGAAGCAAGTGAGAGACAATGATATAGCCTCCATGGTTTTCAAACTCTAGAGAATTAAAGAGTTAACTCATTTACACTCTTCATCTTTAATGACAATAAATCTTTTAGATTCTGTAAACAACAATTTCAAACTTTTCCCTGTACAACTGAGACAAATTCTGATTTCGGGAAAGGCCCAAGGAAAAAGCCAGCCCTTCCACCAGATGGTTCACCATTTCCAATCTGAGGCTTCAAATACACGTAAGACGCCAGCAACCCACGTAAGAGGATCATTCCAAGCTGTTTCTAGTCAAACTCATCAGTGGAATCTCTAAAATTACAGCAGTGCTATTGACAGAGGCCTGGTAATAACAGTTGGTTCCACTCAATTACCGTATGGAGATCTAGCAATGCTTAGTTTGGCCGCAATGTATAAGGACAGAAAGAAAAGAAATAGTCATGAAGCACCTATTAGGTGCTGGGTTCTTATACACATGCCATCATTTAACCCCAAAAACAAACACATAAGGTTATTAGTTCCTGTTTCTAGATGAGAAAACAAGATGCAACAAGAGGAAACTTCCCCAGGAAGGCAGAAAGTGCTAGGGCCAAGTGTTGAACCCGAGTCCTTCTGAATCCAGAGCCTTTCCCTTCCTCCGACCGGGACTGAGCACCATTCTGCTGTGGAGACAGGCTGCACAGAGTCTAGCCGAACTGATAATAAAAACTGCACACATTTTGGCTCCAGCTATTTCACAAGAGAACTCATGGGTATGTGACAGGACCAAGAGAGCAATACTTACTGTGTTAAAGCAAAGAGGAGCTCATGTTGGGGCTTAATGAAAAGCATGCAACTGACTAATATTTCTAGAATATGGTGGAGTTTTTGAACACGATACACCTGTTCTTGTATATCTACTGATGGAGTAATGAAATATTCCTGGAATAAAAAACAGTACAAGCAAAATGAGAAGTTAAAGAACAAGAACAAACTTTACAAAGATTGCTATGCTTGCTAAACCTTAACCATGCTTGATTTAGGGAAAAAAACTGGAGGCAGCCAGAGAATGTGCCACCTTTCAATATTATTCTTTAGACTAAACCATAAGTAAAGTCATTACTGAGAATGTTCCCAGCAAACTGTTACATTCTCTGGTCAAATCAAATCTGAGAACTGCCTTACCAAGGAGGCCTGAGTGGGTAACTAATACCACCCTCCAAACTCTCCAGATGGAGTGACTGGCAAATCCACAAGATAATTCTTAACTTCAATACCCTTAACAGGTGTACAGAACTGTCTACCTCTAAAAATATGTAGCAGTACCAAGAGATTAATCAAGTATGCTGATAAGCTTCCATTCATCTATTATTGGCAAACTGGTACAACCAGTTTAAAAAAAAAAAACTTGGCAATATATGTCAAGCATCATAAAATGCTCAGACCTCATCCTATTTTTGAGAAAAGATCCTAAGGAAGTACTTCATGGTAAATATGGAAAGTGGAAGTCTATGACAGCCCCCAAGATTCCCACTGCCTGAAGTACATATCTTATATAATCCCCTTCAGTGAGGCCAGAACTTGTGAATATGATCCATCCATTAAGGTTACTAAATGACTGACTCTGAATTAATCTAAAGGGAGATTATCACCTGCTCATCACCATGATCTACCTAATCAGGTGAGCCTTTTAAGAGAAGGTGACGCATTAGAGATGCTCTCCTGTTGGCTCTGAAGAAACAAACTGCCCACCATGTTGTGGAGAAGGCCACATGGCAAGGACCCATGAGCAACCTCTGAGACCTGAGACTGGCTCTGGGTCAACAGCTAACAAGAAAATGGGAACCTTCGTTATCAGACCACAAGGAAATGAATTCTGCCAACAACAAATGAGGAAATTTAGAAGAGTATTTTTCCCTAGTCAAGCAGATGGCTGACACCTTGATTTCAGCCTTGTGAAACTCTAAGCAGAAGATCCAGCTAAAATGTACCCAATGTCCAACCTCGGGAAACTGTGATGTGATACATTTGTGTTCATTTACGCTTCTCAGTTTGTACTCCAGGAGCCCCCCCTTATCCAAGGTTTCACTTTCCACAGTTTCAGTCCTCCTGAAAGGTCAATAGTGGTCTAACACCAGGTCTCAACACCTACATCATTCACCTCACTCAATCTCATCAGCATTTTATCATCCCACATCACAAGATGGGTGTGTGCAATAAGATATTTTGAGAAAGACAGAGACCACACCACATAACTTTTATTACAGTATATTATTATAATTGTTTTATTTTTAGTCATTGCTGTTAATCTCTGATTGTGCCTAAACTTTAGGATAGGTGAGTGTGTAAAGGAAAAGACACAGTACACATAGGATTTAGTACTATCCATGGTAATCCCCCATGGATAGGTGGGGACTACTGGAATTTGTTATGCAGTAATAGAAAACAAATACAGTAAGGGAAAAGCATCAGAATCATTTGAAATAAGAGAGGACTTGCTTAAAAAGACATATTCTTGAGTCCCAGGCCTATGGAGTCACTAGGGCCCATGAATTAATTATTCAGTAAGTCTTCAAGAAGATTCTCCAAGTTCAAGGACTATTGTGTCAAAAGTTTGGAGTCAAACCATATTAAAATAAAAAACAGGCAAATGAAATTGCTAGGGGGTATTCATGAAAATAAAGAGTACTTTATTTGTTATTTATTTACTTGTATACTTATCTGTTTCCTAGGTCCTAGGACAGAGGCTAGCACAGAATAGGTATTTAGTATCTATAGGTAGAACGAATAAAAGAAAAACCAACTTTAGAACAAAAAAAAACTCACCAAGTGATTCAAAGATGCAAGTTCCTGACCTAGTAAGAAAAAACACATAAATGCAAATAAGCTTCAGGTATTGTCTATTAGTTGCTAAGGAACCTAAGTAAAAAAAAAATTTCAAGATTTTATTTATTTATTTGGCAGAGAGAGAGAGACCACAAGTAGGCAGAGAGAGAGGAGGAAGCAGGCTCCCCGGTGAGCAGGGGGCCCGTTGTGGGGCTCGATCCCAGGACCCTGAGATTATGACCTGAGCTGAAGGCAGAGGCTTAACCCACTGAGCACACAGGCACCCCCTAAGTAAAATTTTTCAGAGTTTGTATATAAAAGGGATGCTCAAGCTAAATAGTTCCTCAGAAATGGCCAAATTTTCTGGCATGTTACACCATAAATATATATTAACACTATTCTAGAACCATCACAGCTTGCCTCTAATAAAAACAACCAAGTGGGGACGCCTGGGTGGCTCAGTTGGTTGGACGACTGCCTTCGGCTCAGGTCATGATCCCGGAGACCTGGGATCGAGTCCCTCATCGGGCTCCCAGCTCCACGGGGAGCCTGCTTCTCCCTCTGACCTTCTCCTCGCTCATGCTCTGTCACTGCCTCTCTCTCAAATAAATAAATAAAATCTTTAAAAAACAAAAAAACAAAAAAAAAACAACAACCAAGTGTTGGGTATTAAAACAGCATCCCACAAAAAGATTTTTTTATTTACTACACCAACCTTGTAGGATCTCAAAATGTTTGAATTCAAAACACAAGCAAACAAAAACTAGAGTGCTATTTAATCAAGTATCTTTTTTTTTTTTTTTTAAGATTTTATTTATTTATTTGAAAGAGAGAGAGAGAAAGCATGAGAGGAGAGAGGTCAGTGGGAGAAGCGGATTCCCTGCAGAGCAAGGAGCCTGATGTGGGATTTGATCCCGGGATTCCAGGATCATGACCTGAGCCAAAGGCAGTTGCTTACCCAACTGAGCCACCCAGGCGCCCTTAATCAAGTATCTTTATCAAGAAGGAAATTAAGTGCCAGAAAACAGAAGTGCTGATTTCACAGTGAACCAGGGCGAAAGCCAGAGCTATAAATGACTAGGGCCAAGTAGAAAGAGAACATCTGAGAATGCCTCTGGCTGAAGACTGTGAAGTACTTTTTAATTTTTTGAGCTGGGAAAGGGACTCACCTATGAAAAAACTGATATAATCTTTCTTTAGTTTGTCCAGACCAATTTCCAGAAGCATCTTGACTGGAATAGTCCCACTGAGAGCAACTGTGTCCATGGTTCCATGATAAGACTGATGGATAAGCTTACTTAGTAAACTGTTACTCCCGCTGTGGAGCTAGAAATTTAAAAAAAAAAAAATTATAAAACCGTAAGTAAAAACAAATCCAATAAACAAAAGAGAAGCAAACTGCATTAGCTACAAGCTGAAAATGATAAGCATTTTCAATCTCTTGATACCATAAACTGAATAAAAAGCCCTTTTTATAAAACTTTTTTATAGAAGTTATAAACATGTCTGTTCCTGAAGGGTCATTCCTATATGATTTGCTTTAGCCCAAAGCAACTATGAAGAGGTTCAACTGATCACCCCCAGATACAATTCCACCAAGAAGATAGGGCTGGTCCTCTGACACTTTGTAACTAGGACCTCTTTTCTTCTAGCTGATTAAGTGTTCCTGGGCATCCCTCCCAACACTGAACATCTTCCTCTGCACAGAACACCTGCTACTTTGGGACAACTTCATCCCTCGTTGGTCTCTGTGTCAGAAGGAGCTCCTTGGCTACAATATTAACACACTAACTAGATCATCTGCAAATCAAGAGCTGTGAACGTACAGAGCTAAAGCAGGTACCAAATACTAAACACTTTGTTTTGAAGGTTTTGTGATTTTTTAAAAGATTTTATTTATTTGTCAACAAGAGAGAGAGCGCAACCAGAAGAAGCAGGCTCCCCAATGAGCAGGGAGCCCGATGTGGGATGCTATCCTAGGACCCTGGGGTCATGACCTGAGCCGAAGGCAGACGTTTAACTGTCTAAGCCACCCAGGCGCCCCAACACTTCGTTTTAAAGATAACTGAGATACTGGACATTTTCTCACTGATGTCTATTTTCTCTAATCTCCATCAAATCTTTGGCATTTCCCTTGTTTTAGTAAAAACTATTTCCGTGCTGTTTGCACTCAATTCACATGGCAGGGATATACTTGCAAACATCTCCCAAACACAGAAGTCACGTGAGAAAACCTCTACGGCAGAGGTCACACTGTCTACAGTCGCCACCGCCCAGTGAGGGGCAGTGCTCATAGGCCTTCGCTGTGCAGTGGATCTTTGCACTCACCCACAAAAGTTTCTAAGTTTTACAATTATGAACTGGCAGCGACCCTATTTCATAGAATTCCTATGAAATGAGGAATCTTTTGGTTTCTAGCTTTTTTTACTTAGCTTCTTCTTGATTGTAAAAGCACAAGTTCATTGTGGAAAATCCATAAAGTATAGAAATGTAGAATGCAGTTGGAAAAATCCATTTGTAACCCTAGCACTAGAGGCGACTGCTATAACATTTTGGTATATTTATTCCCAGGTTTTTCTCTCCAAAAGTTACTTTTTTTATGCAATAATGTATAGTCCTTTCTTTTTACTGCAGATTGTAAGCATTTCTTCCACATCATCTGCAGGCATCATTTTAGCAACAATCACATATGCCATTATGTGGCCATATCATTATTTACTTAGTCCTTTAACGGGGAATTTAGGTCATTTATAACATTTTGCTACTATAAATGAGGCTGTGGTGACTACTCTAACACATAAAATCTTGGTATATTCCTATGTATGAGCTTAGGGTAGATCCTAAGAAAAAAACTAATGATTCAAAGGGCGTGCATGATACACTCTGAGGATCTCAATGCATTATCCACAGTTGCTTCATAAAGAACGTCCCAATTTGTGCTCTCATCAGTAGTATATGAGAATGGTCATTCACAGCAACAACAATGACAGTCCTAGTATCTTACACATAATGAACACCTAATTATGAGCTGGGTGCTAGTTGCATTACATGAATTAAATTATTTAGCACTAATAGGGCACTGGGTGGCTCAATGGGTTAAGTGTCCACCTTCAACTTAGGTCATGATCTCACGGTCCTAGGAATGAGCCCCACAATGGGCTCCCTGCTTGGCAAGGAGCCTGCTTCTCCCTCTCTCTCTGCCACTCCCCCGTGCTTGTGCTCTCTCTCTCTCAAATAAATAAATAAAATCTTAAAATAAAAATTTTTTCCAGGACAAACAAAAACTAAAAGAATTTGCAATCACCAAACCAGCCCTATAAGAAATACTGAAAGGGGTCCTCTAAGCAAAGAGAGAGCCTAAAAGTAACACAGACCAGAAAGGAACAGAGACAATATACAGGAACAGTCACCTTACAGGCAATACATTGGCACTAAAGTCATATCTTTCAATAGTTACCCTGAATGTAAATGACCTAAATGCCCCAGTCAAGAGATAGAGGGTATCAGATTGGATTAAAAAAATAAGACCCATCGATATGCTGTCTGCAAGAGACTCATTTTAGACCCAAAGACACCTCCAGATTTAAAGTGAGGGGGTGGAAAACCATTTACCATACTAGTGGACATAAAAAAAAGCTGGAGTGGCAATCCTTATGTCAGATAAATTAGATTTTAAACCAAAGACTATAATAAGAGATGAGAAAGGACACTATATCATATTTAAAGGGTCTATTCAACAACAAAAAAATTTTAGCCCTAAAACAACAGGTACTTTTCCTATCCCTAGTGTACAGATGAGGATGTTTGGGCATAGGGACTTAAAGAAACCCGCTCAAGTTTACATAGCTAAGAAAGCAGCAGGGCTGGATTCAAACTCAGGCAGTCTGTTCCCAAGCCTATGCCTTAAGCTTCAGGCTATGCCGCTGAAAAAGTGTTCTAACACACACTACTAAACCTACCCATGGCTGTATATCACCACGTTGTAGACTCTGGATGATCAACGTGAAACACGTCACCAAATCTTGATACGAAATCACACCTTGGAAAACAATCAGTGCAACATTACTTTCATGGTATTGCTGCAGATCAAATATATCATCAATCTTAAGGAAAGACAAATAGAAGACAAGTATCTGTATTTTATGGGTCGGGGAAGGGGAAAGAAAATAAAGGCAAAAAGAAAGATTAAACACATTTCTAAAGTAAGAGAGTAAGCTCGCTGTCACAAGGTAACACAGTGCAATATTAAGGAATATCTTTCCCTTTTTCTAATAATTATAATGTCACTAAGGTGGAGGTTTTGAAATGTAATATAAAAGCCACCTACGTCTTATACTCAAGGCAGGAGAAAAGAACAGACTCTATGAATTGCCTTCTCTTAGTACAATTCTTGAGTAGAACGTGCCAATACATTATTAGGAGTGAATTTGAGAAAACAGGAACCAGCCTTCCACAGAAGACTAGTAAGTAGTACACTAGTCCTGTATGATCTTCAAGGACTTAAAAGTAAACCTAACAAATGCAGGAAACATTTTATTTCACAATCACCACAGACACCTACTACCACTCATTTTGAACCACAGCTGCTCGGCAAAATCCAGATCCCCCCGTACTGTGAAGAGACACTCAATGGAGCGGTCAACCGCAGCGCTGTCATGCTTCACCGTCTGAAAAAGCAGTGCCAGAGAGTGACTCAGTTTATCAAACAAGAAAAGGAATAGTTTAAGGCCAGTGAGCTTTCAAATGCTGCCCTGAGAAAATTGGGGATCCACAGATGGGAATGAATTTTCTACACCTTCATTCATTCATGACGAGATATAAGTCAAGTGACAGTAAAAAATGGGACCCCTAAAATTGTTGTACAAGTGTGATGCCTAAAAGCAAGCATTCGACTTTCCTTTGATGCAAAAATACTTAATGAATTGACATTTGTCTCCATTTTCCTGTTTCATCAAATGACAATCTATTTAGATGAATTTAATGATACCAGGAAAAGCATATTAACAAACCATCTCACAGCATATTAGTATAATAATACCATCTTATAGCATATTGACATAGTCATTTCTGCTTCTTTACAGTTAATCAATTAATAATACGTATACATTAGTTCTCTTCAAAAGCATTTCTTAGTTCTTAAGTAAAACAATCACCAGTGCTGACATTAAAGACCAACAAAAAACTACCCTCAAAATGCTGCCTTAGCTATCCCAGACCCACTTGAAATAATATGACATGAAGGACAGCAGTGCGACCAAATTTTAAAAGCTATTTCAGTGCACATTTTTAACTGGTAACAGAGTCGCTTACCTCTGTGTCTTTTTTTGTAGAATCAGTAAATCCATCCAGCTTATTTAAGTCTAGAAAGTAGCAAAAGCTTGTTAACTCTAGATTTTATTTTCCTGCTTTCTAAATAATTTCTATCCTCATCCTGTTTTCAAATGGTAAATAAGGACAGTAGAAGTATACCAGGGATTTTAGCAAATTACTTGACTCTCTACTAGCAGTTATGAATTGAGATACAGTGAAAACCACTGACACACAACGTTGGGCACGTGGTAGGTGCTCAAAGGTTTCTGTTCCATCCCTCTTTTCCTACAGTCTTAAATACAGCTGTGGTATATAAAATTTAAATTCAGTACTATTCTTAAAAATTACCTAGACCTCTACTGTTAGTAATTCAGAACAAATCTGTCCCTCTGACCATGACAGATCTCACACCTTTTTAAATTGCCCAACCAAAAAGAATACCAAGCCTAGAAAGACAACTTATTTTTAAATTTAGAAAGTACAAATTCTCAACAAAGAAAAATCAACAATATACACAGCGTGAGTTAGGAAAACAAAGACCGGGACGCCTGGGTGGCTCAGCTGGTTAAGCGGCTGCCTTCGGCTCAGGTCATGATCCCAGCGTCCTGGGATCGAGTCCCACATCGGGCTCCTTGCTCGGCGGGGAGCCTGCTTCTCCCTCTGCCTCTGCCTGCCACTCTGTCTGCCTGTGCTTGCTCTCTCTCTCTCTCTCTGACAAATAAATAAATAAAATCTTAAAAAAAAAAAAAGAAAAGAAAAACAAAGACCGTTCAGAAATTCCTGCACAAGTTCAACAGCAGATTTTACTTCCAGAGGCTCAGGCCATTCGGTTACACCAGTCCGCAAACCATCAGCCAAAACCTAAGGGAGATTTAAAAAAAAGAAAAGAAAAGAAATCCAATATTTTTTAGAAAACAAAACAAAACAAAACAAAACAAAACAAAAAAACTTCATCAGTAGGAATATATTTAATACTAATATTAGTCATTATAACATTTCTTGAACATTCATGAACCACATGCCAGGAACAGTTCTAAGTGTTTTATATGTAGTATGGTATTTAATCCTCACAAAAACCCTATCAGGCAGATATTACCATCATTCCCATTTCACTGAGGCCAAGGGAGGTAAAGTAACTTGCTCAAGGTCACACATTACTGACGTGCCAAGACACACACCTGGCAGTCTGGTACCGAAGACGGTGTTCTAAGGGTGATGCCATGAGCATCAGTGCTACCGAGGATTCCAGACTAATGAGCCTGCCCTGAAGACACTTGTAATTTTGGTTAAAAAGGACCAATAATCCAGGTGCAAAAAACGTGAAACCGAATGGAAGTTTATATAAAAATAATTTAAATGTATATGTCTATACATTTAATATCTATACCAAAGGAAAGGGAGACTGGAACAGCCAGGGAACAATGTGAAGCATCAGCAGCACTCAAATGTGGGAAGCAGGAGCTGCAGAGAAGGAACATGGAACAAGATGGAGAGGATGGGGCGAGGTCCAGCCGTGGTGGAGAAAACACCTATGGAACAGTGAGAAATGAGGGCCCAGACAGCTCGTAAAACCTCTAGATTTTTTTTTTTTTAAATTTCATATGAAAGACAGTAGCCATTGTCGATGTTTTGGCAGGAACATGGCATATCAAGGACTTAAGAATTTGTGTTAGAAATACCCAGGATGGATTCTAAGGAAAAGAGAAAGTACAATGTCTTTCAACAGAGGTGATATCAATTTCTATCCCTTGGTGGGTGGGGGTCTTTGGAAAAATGTGCAGATGGTTTTTGGTGTCACAATGATAGGGGGTACAAGGGCACTTTGAGTATTTAGTTTGGTAGGGGCCAAGGATGCTAACCATCTTGCAGTGTGTACAATGGTCCCAAAGCACAAAGAATGGTTATGCCTAAAATGCCCATAGTGTCCCTGTTGAGAAACAATAAATGACCATTAGAGTGGTCCAGGAGGCAGGGGATAAGGGCTTTAACTAAGATGGGCAGTGAGAAAAAGCTTAAAGGAAAAAAAGAACAGTTTATTAGAGAGAGAGGGAGGGAGAGAGGAAGGGAGATGTGGAAAAAATAAATGAAAAAAAAATCCTAGGTATTTACAAAAATACAGGGGATTGACCTTGGGAGAGATTGTGGCCATGGGCACATCTAAGATTCTGTGAATTTACAAGGGAGGTTTTAACAAAACATGGATTTTCAAGTCAGACAGACAGGCATGTGTTTGAATGTGGAAGAATGTATTTGAATCGGGTCTTCCACATAGCAACTGCTGATGCCTCCAGCACCACACCCCTGGCACACAGTGGCAGCTTCTAGTTGTGGCAGTTCTGATGAAAGGATAGTTGGAAGGCAGATAGGCAGGGATAGGCAGGGACAAGGGGCCCTACCTTAAGAGGAAACCACCTTTAAAAGGATTTACCTTGGAAGGAGCCCTCTACTCTTTCCCATGTGACAGATAGGGACAATAACCTGATGCGATGACAGGCGTAGGGAGGGTTAGTCAGATTAACAGCCTCCTAACAAGCCCATAAAAATCCCTTGACTGAGAAACTCAGGTTACCTCCATTTTTGGGAGCTTTGTACTATAAACTTTGCTTTGCCACCCACCACTCTGTCTACCTCTTCATTCTTCTAAGTGCTGTGACCAAGAACCAGGGCACAGAAGGAGAAAAAATCCTTCCGTGTTAGTGTGGTGGTAGCAATAGTTCCTACTAACCTAAAGTAGAAGGGTTTCTAGCCTGGGAAATTGAAGGAATGGTGGAACTACACACAGAAATGGGGGCGGGGGTTCTCTGAGGGGATCTCGTCTGGAGAAAATCTCAAGTTTCATTTTGGAAATATTGTTTGAGGCAACAGACCTCTACTCAACTGGGAAATGATTCGGTGGAAGTGGGAAGGAAGGGGAATGGTATCAGCTTAAAGAAGAAGAGTCTGGAGTTCCCTCATAAAGGCATTAGACAAATCAGTGAATGATAGGGTTTGAAGAGAGAAGGGCAGAAACATGGGGACAGAAGTGTGATGGAAGCCCATAGGAAGGGTCCTAAAAGAGGAGTTTTCCAGAAAGAAAGGTGAGAAAAAAATACCAGGTTTAATACAAACAGGGTAATAATAATTGGAGGTAAAAGTATCAGAAATGCTTGGTACTGTGCTAGCTGCTGCAGCCTGGCTCTCAGGTCTAGGAGGGCAGACAGAGAAGCAAACAGATCACTGTGTTTGATAAACACTCTGACAAGAGGTGTGAGGAGAGAGCTCTCACGACACAAAACACAGGCAGCATAAGCCACTCTGGGGGACCAGTGCAATCACCCTAGGTAAGGACGTCACAGAGAGCTCAGGGTGCGAGAGGGACACCCCAGGCAGAGCAAGACACACTTACCATAATGGGACAGGACTAGGTACAATAAGCAGGCCAGGGTTAGGGGATCAGTGGGAGCAGGAGCAGGGCAAGAGATTAAAGAAATAAGTAAGTTGGAGCTAATAAGAACATGAAAAGATGCTCCAAGTCGGTAAGCCATTTGGAAAATGCAAGTCAAAACCATCAGATACCACCTCATCCCCACTAGGATGGTAATAAAAATTAATAATAATCATAATAAAAAAACAATACCTAGGCGCCTGGGTGGCTCAGTGGGTTAAGCCACTGCCTTCGGCTCAGGTCATGATCCCAGGGTCCTGGGATCTAGTCCCACATTGGGCTCTCTGCTCAGCAGGGAGCCTGCTTCCCTCTCTCTCTCTCTGCCTGCCTCTCTGTCTACTGTGATCTCTGTCTGTCAAATAAATAAATAAAATCTTTAAAAAAAAAAAAAAACAATACCAAGTGCTGGCAAGGATATGGAGAAATTGGAACACACACTGCTGGTAGGAATGTAAAATCGTACAGCCACTTCGGAAAACAGTTATAGTTTGGCAGCTCCTCCAAAGCTTATAAACACAGTTATCACACTGCCCCAGGAACGCCACCCAAAAGATGTGAAAACGTATGTCCCACAAAACTTGTACAAGACTCTTCACGGCAGCATTATTTGTAATAGTCAAAAAGTAGAAACAACAGAAACACCCATCAGCCAACAAGTGGATGAACGAGATATGCTATAGCTATGTGATGAACTGCTATTCACTGATGAAAAGGAACAAAGTACTATAAAAGCAGACCAGCGGCTGTAGGGCTGGGGGGCTTGGAAAGTGACTGCTAATGGGTATGGGGTTTCTTTTGATGAAAATGCTCTAAAATTATATGTGACCACAGTTATACAACTCTATAAGTATATGAAAACCCACTGAATTATGTACTTAAAACAAGTGAATTTTATGGGATGTAATTTATCTCAAAGCTGTTTTAAGAAAAAAAAAAAAAAAAGTAAGTAGGGCAAATGACTGAATGTAAATGGCTCTCTATCCCAGGCAAGGACATTTTGAATTTCTACTGCATTAAAATGAGGCACCCCTTGAGATTCAATTTGTAGACTAGAGTAAAACTCACTGAGACATAAAATTCTTGAAACACATGCTAGTCTTTAGCATGAGTCAAAATCCCAGTTATTAATAAGCAGATTATACACGCATTTGGGATAAACTGGCAGCCGACCCACCTAAAGAGGGGAACCTACTGTCTGAATAAAAACTGAACACTCCAGTAAAAAGGCGGAAGAAGTGTAGCTCTTAACTAATGCTCCCTGTGATTGTAAGGACAATTACCATGCAGTAAAATCATATCATCCAAATTGCCAAGAGTATCTACTGAATACACAACAATTGGAACAAAAAATTTTGAAAAACTAAGTAACAATGACATTAGCAAATATTCTTATGAAAACATAAGATTTAATACAAGTCACAAATTCCAGAAGGATACTCACAAGGAGAAATTTCAGTTCTCTCTGAAGATGATTCAAAGGACCTCTGGGCTCTCCCGATTCCACTTTAATATTCTAAAAAGTTCCCAAAGTCAGTTTTCACTAGTAATCCCATCTTCTCTGCATAATGGTCACAGTTACTTGCATTTCAAGCTCCCCACACATTAAAAAATGTATTTCGTAAAGCACTAATGAACTGAATAAGTAGGGTAATACTGCATTTAGAACATCTTCCCCAGAGACACCATAGATCCTGTCCATCCCAAGACAGCAACCTGAACTCATGCCACCAACCCCTCTCTCTATACCATGATTGTGCCTATGTCGAATGACTGCTCTCCTCATACCCTCTCCTGGCCTTTCCCACTGAATTTCCAAAAGAAAGAGAGAGAAATGTAAATAAATAAATCTTAAGACCCAATGACAAACTCAGCATTACCACATATCCAAAATAACCACCCCTAGTAAATATGTTCAATAGACTCCTTCTAGCTAAACCAACGATGTGCTGTCTTAGCCAGAGGTCACAGTTTTAGGAACTTTCTAAAACCTGAAAAGAAGTGGGGGGGGGGGGCAGGGACCACAATTAACACTATCAGGCTTCTGTGTACAGAGTTTTCAAAAACATAGTTGAGATTCTACTATATATGCAATTTTGTGTATTTTCCTTTTGCTTGCCTGACAATAAGCATTTTTATTATCACTAAAAACACATTAAATCATGATATGTAAAGAATGTATAATATTTCATTAGGGAAATCTATGTTAAGCACTTCCCTATTGAACATTCGGGTTTGTTTTTAATATTTTGGAAACACAGTCATTATCACAGTGTGGAATATCTTTGCACATATATTTTTGCTACCAATTCTGATTAACTTCAGATTCCTAGAAAAGCAAATATAATATGAAAAGCCTTAATAGTATAATGGTTCTGGATGTGTTGCCAATATCTGCAATCTTTTAAGAATAGCAGGGATAAGTCACTTTGATTATTTCACTTGGGTCCCAACTCAAGAGACTTTATTGGGGTGCCTGGGTGGCTCAGTGGGATATGCCTCTGCCTTTGGCCCAGGTCACGATCAGGGTCCTAAGATCGAGTCCCGAATTGGGCTCTCTGCTCAGCAGAGAGCCTCCTTCCTCCTCTCTCTCTGCCTGCTTCTGTGCCTACTTGTGATCTCTCTGTCAAATAAATAAATAAAATCTTTTTTTAAAAAAGAGAGAATTTATTAATCACTAGAAAATTCTTAAGTTACATAACTGCCACCATGGGCAACTGACAGATGAGGTCACCAGGCCAAACTTCCACTGGCTGCCCTCGTGAGACTTTAGGAGTAAGCTGGGCCTCTCAGAACCATCCAGCAGGCAGGGCTGGGGCTGGAAGTATGCGGCACCAGCAACAAGCTAGTTAAAAGTCAACCCACACTGAATAAACTCAAAACAAAATACGGTTCACTCCTACCAGAGTTGCAGTTGAAGAAAGAGGAGGGATTTGAAGAATCTCATCAACGGGACTCCAGGAAATATCCAAAGTGATTGTAGTTTGTGACGCAGCAAGTGTGTCATCCAAGGCTGTGGACTTAAAGAGCTCATACTGAGCAAAGCCCCTGGCTGTTACCTGAAAAGAGCACACCAGCCACCATTAGCTACGCTTTGACACAGCCAGAGGCCCGTTATCAAAACTACCTTGGTTCTTTTCCCAGCAGCAGAAAAAGCGCCACACTTTTCTCCCAAATGGAAAAATAAGACAATTCTTTTTCATCACAAAAAGTGGTTACAAGGCAAAGGCAGCATCTATTTTTAATCATTAACTTAAGTGAAAATAAACACAAATATTTCGATACTAAAAAAAAAAAATCTAGTCATATTATGAGTGAAAAAACCCACTAAACTAGGTTAATAGGTCCATAACAGTCTGAAGAAACTAATGTCACAGAAGAAAGAAATACTTACAGTAGATAAATGATGTCTTTTCTTATGTGAATTTTTCAGGTCTTCAAGATTTACAGAGTAATTTTTATCAGCTATAAGACATAAAAGAAAAACAATTTTAAAGGTACAATTCAAAATTATACTGCTAGAGTTGGAAAATGACAACCCCTCAAATTCTGAGGGCAGCGCAACTTCACACTAGTCATTGCTGAATTAAGTTTTTGTTTTTTTTAAAGATTTAATTTATTTATTTGAGAGAGAGGCAGTGACAGAGCATGAGCGAGGAGAAGGTCAGAGGGAGAAGCAGACTCCCCGTGGAGCTGGGAGCCCGATGCGGGACTCGATCCCGGGTCTCCAGGATCATAACCTGAGCCGAAGGCAGTCGTCCAACCAACTGAGCCACCCAGGCGTCCCTGAATTAAGTTTTAAATCCAAATGAAATGTTGACAAAGGAAGGAAAGTGGAACAAAGGTCAATACTGGAACCATGCCCCATAGGGTTAGTGAGGTTGAAACACAGCAGAAAATTTAAAGCTGCTTTTTCAGAGACCTGTTTCTTTCTCACCGGCTATTGCGTCTTTTCGGACCCCACTAATGAATCCACTAGCTGCCTGTGCAGAAGCCTGGACTCGAGGTCAACTGATACGACTCCAGCCTACGAACAAGCAAGGCTCTGCATCCCTTACCTGACATAATGAGCCCAGACCCTGTCATCCAGTTTCCATGGGCTCAGGGATGCCCATAGCTCCTGCTCCCTGTCCTAAGATAACTTCCTGGTGTCAGAGACAGAATCATGCCTTGTTCTGGTGTTAATCTCCACCCCCAAGTGATCATGGGATAGATGTTACCTATGTTTGCCCAATGCACAGGCTCCATCTTTCCTCACGAACAGTCACAAGCTTCCCTTGCCCTTTTCATCAATATGTATGCAATCTCAATCCCTCTGATCATAAACTTGCTCAGTCGGGAAGACAGATTTGGGAATATTCCCCTGTCCTCTCTATGGGCTGCCTTTCTGATAATAAAACATTCTCTGCTTCAAACCCAGTGACTCATTAGAGATTTGGTTTATTGCACACTGGACACAAATCTGATGTCAGGGTTTAGTAAGAATGCTACTACCAAAAATATAATTAAACATCTACTATGAGATAGGAATTATATGGTTATATTCTGTTTTTTTAATCCTCTGATGAAAATTTCCAAAAATACACACATATAAACCAAATGAAACCCAAATAAAACTAACAAAGCCATAAACTGTTCAGATTTTTGGAGCTCTGTTTCTGGAATACTGCTATATGCCACAAGTTACACATCAGAGTAGGTTCCTGGTGGCTGACAAGTTCCATTTCTTTCTTCACAATATGTTTTCAGTAAAAACCACAACACAGTAACAGTACCAATAAATAAACATACACCCCCATAAAAGTAAGATGAGTGGGCTCTCACCTTTACAACTGACTGTATATAAGACAATTCCTGTAATGCTGTGATTTGTGGTGACGAGCTCAGCTCCCAGCCAACAGGTCCCTTCAGGATCTGAACTGTCGCACCTTACCCACAGGGGAGGAAGGGCAGTAACCGGCTGATTAATCTTCAGGTGGGTCATATTGGGATTGTGAGCCATGGTGTAAAGTCCGATTAACTGCCTTGAAAACAAGAGTAGGAAGAACAAACTGTAAGTAGAAACTGTCCATCAACCAAGTTTTCATTTCCAAAGATATGATGAAGGGCACCTATGATTCTGACACTGATCCTACTTTTGGTCACCAAATAAGATTCTGTCCCCAACTCTAATGTGTGGGGTTTTTCCTCATACCAAGTAATTCTCTGACACCCGCTGGATGTCCTACAATTCAACTCAATTCTGACATCATCTACCCAGAGACAGCATCGGATGCCACAGGTTAAGGTCTCAGTCCTATAAGACGCCCCCCTCCCCCCCACCACCCACCTTCCAATGACAAATGCAGGTCCAGGTTGTCACCTGTGCTTCTGACTGACCAGCTATAGTCCTCCTTGGGTTCAATTAATTTGCTAGGGCGACTTACAGAACTCAGAAAAACATTTTACTTACTAGATCACTGGTTTATTATGAAAGGATATAACTCAGGAACAGCCAGATGAAGAGATGCACAGAGCAAGGTATGGGGAAAGGGTATGGAGCGCCCATGCCCTCTCTTAGTGAGCCACTTTCACCAAATCTCCACCTGTTCACCAACCCAGAGGCTCTCCAAACACTCTCCTTTTGGTTTTCTATGAAGCCCTAGTCACAAAGGCATGAAATGATTAACCACCAGCCATCAGGGACTGAACTCAACCTCCAGGCCTTCTCCCCTCCCTGGAGGTAGGGATTTGGCTGAATGTTCTAACCCTCTAATCACAGGGTTGGTACCCTGGCAACCCCACCCCCGCAACCTCCAAGTTACCTAGGGGCTTTCCAAAAGCCACCTCATTTTTTTTTTAAGGATTTATTTATTTTAGACAGAGAGAAAGCATGTTAGCAGGAGGGCAGGGGGGCGGGCAAAGGAAGAGGAAGAGAGAGAAAGAATCCTCAAGCAGAGTCCCTGCTGAGCAGGGAGTCTGATGCAGGGCTGGATCCCAGGACCCTGAGATTATGACCTGAGCAGAAAATAAGAGCCGACTGTTCTACTAACTGAGCCACTCAGGTGCCCCCAAAAGCTACCTCACTAATATAACGGAAGACACCTTCCTCGAAAAGAAACAAGATGGGATCGGGAGGAAGACAAACCATAAGTGACTCTTAATCTCACAAAACAAACTGAGGGTTGCTGGAGGGAGGAGGATGGGGAGAGGGGGGTGGGGTAATGGACATTGGGGAGGGTATGTGCTATGGTTAGTGCTGTGAAGTGTGTAAACCTGGCGATTCACAGACATGTACCCCTGGGGATAAAAATACATTCTATGGGGACGCCTGGGTGGCTCAGTTGGTTAAGCGGCTGCCTTCGGCTCAGGTCATGATCCCAGCCTCCTGGGATCGAGTCCCACATCAGGCTCTTTGCTCAGCAGGGAGCTTGCTTCTCCCTCTGCCTCTGCCTGCCACTCTGTCTGCCTGTGCTCACTCTCTCTGTGAAATAAATAAATAAAATCTTAAAAAAAATACATTATATGTTTATAAAAAATTAAAAAAAAAAAAGAAGACACCTTCTTCTTTTTCCTCCCTTAGGAAACTCTAAGGGTTTTAAGAACTCTGTGCCAGGAACATTGGACAAAGACCAAATATGTTTCTAATTATAAATTTCAGTGCCCTAGTATCCTAGAAACAAAAATCTGGAAATTAAGTGGCAAACTACATAAATATTTCACCCAGTGATGAAGTGGGAGAAGGACACACCAGGTACACACCAGAAAGTGATGAGAATGTAGCTATCTACCAGTAGGGTGGGGTAGAGGTTCAGTAGGAGTCAAAGTAGGCTGTGAGATGAAGCAGAAGAAATAGGTTTGATACGTTAATTATACCCCAATAAAGCTGGGGCAAGAAAAAAAAAGGAGCCAGTAAGTACATGAAAAGATGCATGAGGTCATTAGTCACTGGAATACTTAAGGAAAACTGAATAGTCTGTGAATGAGATAAAAGTACTGTAACTGTTAAACTTCCAGATTTTGATCATTATTCTGTGGTTACATAGGAGAATATACTTGTTCTCAGAAAATGCATAGTGAAGTATTTAGAGGTAAAGGAGCACAGTATCTCAACATGCTCTCAATATTTCATTAAAAAATGTGTGTGGGTGACAGGAGTATGTTATATAGGTGGCCGAGTGGGGGAGGACTCGAGGAGGAGGAGGAATGAGAGAGAAGATGACAAAGCGGATTCAGCAACATGTAAATAACTGGCAAGTCTGGGTCAAGGGTATACAGAAGTTCCTGTGCTATTCTTTCAAGTTTTTTGTAAATTTGAAAGTGTATCATAACTAAAATTTACCAAAAAATGTAGCTGGAAATTTTCCAAAGAGATGAAAACTTAATGTATTACCAACAGATGTTCAACAAAGGAAGTTCTAAGGGATTGTGCTTCAGAAAGGAAATACAATAACCCAAAAAGAAGGTCCCAAATGCAAGGCAAGGCAATGATAAGCATAGGGATATCCAAACAAGCACTGGATGAAGAAAACACCACCGATAAATAATGTTTATGTTGCAGGGGAGAAAAGAAAAAAAGGTCAAACATGACTTAAAATCAAGAAGCCATAAAAGACTGATAAATTTAACTAGAGAAAAATGTCAAAAGCTTCTACCTGGCAAAATAAACAAAAACCACCACAGAGAGTCACTTTGTGAGTATTATTATTAGAGTCCTTATCATCTGCTATTATTATTTATATAACTTATATCCTCCAGGACTTCTTGACAGCAGTAACTTTGGTTGTGGAAGTGAGGGGGGCCGCTCAGGAGCGCTACACTCAGCTACACAGCAGGGAGGCAGGAAGCGAAGGTGGGCAGCAGGCCTTCTAACAGGGGCACTGCTGGCATTGGGGTGGGATAACTCCTCCTTGAGCAGGAGAGCCCGATGCACTATAGGACGTTCTCTATCCACAGCCCAGGCCAATAGCTCCCCTCAGTCACTGTAACAACCAAAAAGTACCCCTGTGTATTTCCAAATGCCCACTGGCTATAGTTCCCCTGGTGGCGGAGCTCTGGAGTAGAGAGTGAAGGTTCCTATGTGTCATTCATAAGAAATTCGGATTGTATCATGAAGCAACAAGAACCAGCGAACGACTTTTAAGCAAGGAAGCTTTCAGTGATTTCTAAAGATCTCTGATGCCAGTGATGAAGAAAGACTAGAAGGGAACCAAATACAAAGTAAACAATTAAAAAGCAATGGGGCGCCTGGGTGGCTCAGTGGGTTAAGCCTCTGCCTTTGGCTCAGGTCATGATCTCAGAGTCCTGGGACAGAGCCCCGCATCAGGCTCTCTGCTCAGCGGGGAGCCTGCTTTCCCCCGACCTCCCCCCCGCTTGCCTCTCTGCCTACTTGTGATTTCTCTCTGTCAAATAAATAAAAATTAAGACACACACACACACACACAATTAAGAAGCAAGAGCAAATGGTATTGGGGAGTGGAGAAAGGGACCAGGACAGTCTTCTTGGTCATGCTTCGGACACCTGTGGGATATTCAAGTAAAGCCATCCCTCAAGATTTGGGTGTCATGTCTAGGGAGAGGGGTAAGAAGGGAGGGAAGGACCTGGACTAGATACATATTGTTTTCCCCAATGTTTCTAAGAACACTTTCATTTTTTTAATTTTTTTTAAAGATTTTATTTATTTATTTGACAAAGAGAGAGATCACAAGTTGGCAGAGAGGCAGGTAGAGAGAGGGGGGAAGCAGGCTCCCTGCTGAGCAGAAAGCCCGATGCGGGGCTCGATCCCAGGATCCCGAGATCATGACCTGAGCCAAAGGTAGAGGCTTAACCCACTGAGCCACCCAGGCGCCCCTAAGAACACTTTCATTTAAATCCAAGCTTCCAGCCCTCCACTTAGCCCAATGCTAAGAAAAACTTACCTTGCTCTCCCAACTGGTAAAGCAAGTGGTCCAACATTCTCCCCAGTAGAGAAATCAGAAATAGCTGTTTCTTCACATTGTGGTTCTTCAACATGACTTGTTTCTTCCTTGTCTAAAGGCTTAAAAAATATTTTTAAAATTATTTAGTCAGGTAAAAGAACAGTTACCAGCCAATTCTTCACTACGCTAGAACATAATGTACTGGTTTCCAAACCCTTAAGCACAAATGACTGGGTGATGGCAAGAATCACAGCTACAAACCAGTCTGACACCAGCCTATCTTGCCATCAGAAGCACTTCCGCTGTCCTGTAAAAAGATAATGATCTAAATTGCTACTGACAGAGGAAGCATCTGATGCCATTAGAAAAGGAAGTCTCCAACATGTATAAATGATGAACCAAAGACAAAACACCAAGGGAAACCCTGTGGAAGACTCCTGATTTTTCACTCCCAGAACTCCCAGAGCCCTTACTCATTAAATCTACTCCTTTTGGAACTAGCAGCTCTCATTTCTGTTACAAGTTCTGAACCTATGTTTCTAATATCTCCATATTTAAGTAGTTACATAATTCAGTGCCAATAATAACAATAACCCCAAGAGTTAATATTTCCTGACCATTACTATGTAACACCTACTATTCTAAGTTTTCTGTTATTTTTCTTTTTTTTTTTTAATTTATTTATTTGTCAGAGAGAGGGAGAGAGAGAGAATGAGCACAGGCAGACAGAGTGGCAGGCAGAGGCAGAGGGAGAAGCAGGCTCCCTCCCCAGCAAGGAGCCCGATGTGGGACTCGATCCCAGGACGCCGGGATCATGACCTGAGCCGAAGGCAGCCACTCAACCAACTGAACCACCCAGGCGTCTCTCTGTTATTTTTCATAAAAATCCTGAAATAGCTACTACTATTAACTCTTTTTAAAAAGATTTTATTTATTTATTTGGGGAGGGCAAAAGGAGAGGAAGAGAGAGAATCTCAAGCAGGCTCATATTGAGCACAGAGCCCCAAAGGGCTTGATCTCACAACCCAAAGATCATGACCCAAGTCAAAACTAAGAGTCAAACACAACTGACTGAGCCACCCAGATGCTCCATTAACAACTCCATTTTTTTTTTAAGATTTTATTTATTTATTTGACATAGATCACAGGTAGGCAGAGAGGCAGTCAGAGAAGCAGGCTCCCCACTGAGCAGAGAGCCCAATGTGGGGCTCGATCCCATGACCCTGGGATCACGACCTGAGCCGAAGGCAGAGGCTTTAACCCACTGAGCCACCCAGGCGTCCCAACAACTCTATTTTATAGATGGTAAAACTGAGGTAGCCAATGGCTAAATAACTTGCCTAGAATCACACCCAGTGAGTGGCAACTACAACATTTGAATCTAGATAGTCTGACTTGACTTCAAAACTCTGGATCTTATCCATTAAGCTCTTCGGGCAGTAAATACTCTGCCCACTTAATAGGTATCAGACCCAGATATTTCCTCAACTTCGAATTTCTTTTGCAGGATCACGGATCTCAGTCCCTTCTAGGCCTGGCTTTCCAAAGAGATCCTAGAACAGGTGGTACCCAAAATATCATTTTTTCTTCTATTTAATACCCATCTACCTAAAATTTGTGCTTTAAGCTCTACTGATCTTTGCAGAGACAATGGCCATTTTGACTGCTCCTCATCCAAAAATGCCAGGTCCCCAGTGAACTGCAGGGACCTTCCCAAAACTGTGAGCTGCATCCTCACTAGAATCCTAACCCACATTCCCACATCCACCTTGGCTCATCCTTATCTTTTCCTAGGTGACTCATCTTCACCTGAACATCTTAATTTTTTTTTTGGCTTTTGCTCTACATACGTTTTCCCTTCTCCCCATAAAAAAAGTCTAAATTCAACCACATAACTCACCTATAATTATTTCCTAAGCATCTGTCCACTATAGATAAGCAGTAATAACACCCTTTCATTAACATAAAAGACAAAGTTGCCCCTTTTCCTCAAAAGGAGCTTTTGTATGCATTCAAATGAAAAGCTCCCTGTTCCTTCACCAGACAGCACGAGGATCCTAAAGCATTAAACAGAAGAGTTCCTTCTAAAAGCACCTCCACTTTCCCCTATTAGAGTTTGTTCCAATCTACTTCAGGAAACAATGTAGTCAAAGGAATGGGTTCTGGCCCCAAAGCAACTGTGTAACCTGACGGCATTATCACCACCCAATAAAAATCATTATAATTCCTCTGCCAAAACACCATAATTAAAACACAAAGGTTTCAAGCTGGAATTATAAAGTGATGCAAAAGATAAGACGTTTTCTGTTACACTTCACAAACAAAAATTCAAATAGAACTTCATGAGTTACAGCTACTTCTGCTGTGCTGTTCAATACAACAGTCACTGGCCACACGCAGATCCTGATTACTGGAAATGGGGCCAGACCAAATGAAAATGTTAAGTATAAAAATGCACCAGATTTTGAAAATGCAGTACGGGGGGAAAAAAAACTTAAAATAGCTCATTAATGATTTTTACATTAACTGTGCTTTGAAATGGTATTATCACATTTATGGGACTAAATAAAAAGCATTATTAAACCTAATTTCAGACAACCCCACGCCTCGGTATTTACCATAAAGAAAAAACATGTTTATGCAAAAAAATCTCTACAAAAATGATTACAGCACCTCTATTCATGATCACTAGAGACAGAAAAAAGCCCAAACATCATTCAGAGGGTGACTAGATAAATAAATGATGGTCCATCCATACCATAGAATCTACTCTGCAACTACAAGAAATGAACCACTGATATGCATACAACTTGGATGAATCTCAAAGGTATTATGCAGAGTGAAAGAAGCCAGACTCGAAAGGTTACACACTGTGTGAGTCCATTCACGAGTGCCTGGCTGGCTCAGTTGGTGGAGCATGCGACTCTTGATCTCCGGGTCGAGCCCCACATTGAGGATAGAGATTACTTAAAAATAAAATCTTAAATAAAAAAGAAAAAAAAAAGAATTAAACAAGTGCAAAGCCCAAGCACTACTTACCAATTTCTCCACGATGAATACTACGTCATTTTCATTTAGAATATTTTTCAAAGGATTCGGCTGGCCTTTGTTGATCAACTGCACTTGAATATCAGCCTATTAAAAATAGATAATGTCAAGCAACGTTATATATACACACATACACACATAGTACGAATATTTAAACACTTAAAGACTAGTTTTACGCATGCGGCCGAAAAGAGAATTTGAACAAGACATAATGTTCTAAAGAGAAGATTGCATTTATTCTTTGCCGTGTTTTTTCATGTTTAGACAAACCTAGTTCTATTCACCTCTACACATGCTTCAAGGCCTCCTAAAGTGCATCCCGATTGTAGAGCCTTCTTTTGATTAGGATCACACAAACTTCCTCTTCCGTGACTCATACTGTATTTACTATATTGTGCCATGTAATTAGCAGTTTATAAATATGATCTTTTCTTCTTTTTTTTTTTTTTTTTTTTTTAAAGATTTTATTTATTTATTTGAGAGAGAGGCAGTGAGAGAGCATGAGCGAGGAGAAGGTCAGAGGGAGAAGCAGACTCCTCGCGGAGCCGGGAGCCCGATGCGGGACTCGATCCCGGGTCTCCGGGATCATGACCTGAGCCGAAGGCAGTCGTCCAACCAACTGAACCACCCAGGCGTCCCTGATCTTTTCTTCTGATTGTACTATGGAACTTAGGACTTTTATCGATCCCTAGGAACTGTATATTTTTTTCACTCCAATTGCAAAACATGTTTATTGCAGAAAAGTCTGAAAATACAAAGCTAAGTCATTTTTTAAAAATACACATATGATTCGATTAGCTTCGAATTTTGTTCAACATTTGAACATTTTGTTCAACAATAATAGACATCCTTGAATTACTTTCTTAAGATGAATACTTAGAATCACACCGACTTTGTCAAATTGCCTTGCAAATATGCTGCCCCCACATATTTGCATTCCCATCACTTATGGCAACACAGAGTATTTTCACTCTTTATTTTTACCATCTCACAGCAAAAAATAGTGTCTTGTTTGTTACTGCTTTTTCAAATTTATTCAATTATTAATGAAGGTGAGCAGTCTCTCAAAGGCTTATCATTCATATATAACTCTCATTACTTGAATCTGTTTCATTTCTCAGTTTGGATCTTAAAGCATTTAGATACCAAGTTCAGAAAGCAAAGGATGCTGTATTATTCTAATCTACTAGGTTCTTAAGTTTCAAGTACTGTTGTGGATTGAATATGTCCCCAAAAGATACGGTGAAGTCCTAATCCCTGGTTCCTCTGAATGTGACTGTTAGAATAAGGGTCTTGGCAAATGTAATCAAGTTAAGGACTAACTTGGATTGTTGGGGGGGTGGAGCTACTTCCAATGACTGATGTACTTATGAGGAGGAAAAGATTTACGGACATAGACACACAGGGAATGCAATCTAGTAATGGCGGCAGAAATAGAGTGATGTGTCTACAAAGCAAGAAACTCTAAGGATTGTAGGAAACCACCAGAAACTAGGAAGAGCTGAGGAAGGATCCTTTCCTAGAGCCTTCAATAGCAGCGTGGCCCTCCTGACACCTCCATTTCAGAGTCCTAGTCTCCAGAATTGCAACAGAATAAATTTCTGATGTTTTAAGCATACCAATTTATGGTTACAGCAGCCCTAGAAAACTAATATATGTATTAAGCAAGAATTCCAATGAGGAAGGATTAATACATTTACCTAGATATACTTAATTCCTGTGTTTGGTTAGTGAAAAGTCCAACAATAAGAAATAACTCTACTTGTGGGATGCCTGGGTGGCTCAGTTGGTTAAGCGGCTGCCTTCGGCTCAGGTCATGATCCCAGCGTCCTGGGATCGAGTCCCACATCAGGCTCCTTGCTGGGGAGGGAGCCTGCTTCTCCCTCTGCCTGCCACTCTGTCTGCCTGTGCGCTCTCTCTCTCTCTCTCTCTCTCTCTGACAAATAAATAAATTTTTTAAAAAAATTAAAAAAAAAAAAAAAGAAATAACTCTACTTGTAATTTTCTTTCTGGGCTTATTTATTTATTTATTTATGTCTTTTGTCTATTCTTCTATTACAGTTGTCACTTTTCTTTGATTTTTAAGAATTTTTTTAATGTATTTTATATATATGATATTAACCTTTATCTTATATGACTATTTCTCTACAGCTTATTTGTCTTTTAGCATATAATTACTTAGAGTTCACTGATTATTTTATAGATTAAACCTTATGGGGACTTTAGCTATGAAACACTTGGCATATATTAGATGCTTAATAAATCCAGGAATATTTATTGCAGTTTTATTCGTAACTATGAAAAACTGAAAACAATTCATGTGTCCACCAGCTGGTAAGTAGATATGCATCACACATCCATATAATGGGATACTATCCAACAATAAAAAGGAATGAACTACTGATCCACACAAAACATAGATAAATCTCAAATGTACTACATTCCTTGATAGAAGCCAAAGGACTACATACTGCGTGATTGTATTTATATGACATCCTGGAAAAGGACAGAGACAGAGGGCTGATTATAAAGGTACATGATATTTTTGGAGGTGCCAGAAATGTTCTAGATGTTGATCATAGGGCTGGTTATATGACTGAATGCATTTGTAAAAACTCATAGAACTGTACTCTAAAAGGGTGGGATTTACTCTAAATTAACTTCAATTAACCCAACTTTTAAAGAAGCAGAATGTTAGGATTACTGAGTTGTGTTTTAAAAAATAAATTGTTCATACCTCATAGATAAATGGATCTTTATGGACTCCTTTCTTTTCTTCATCAAACTCCCTGAAATGAAGAACTACATGTGAAAAACAGAGCTACAGTATTCTGACATTTAAATTCAGTAGTCATCACTTTATCTCTGCATGACACCAGTGAGAAAAGCAAAGTGCAAAGTAGTCATGGCGCCCTAAGGCATGGTTGGGAAGAGGGAAAAAAAGCAGGAAAAGAATATGAGAAGGGGGACGCCTGGGTGGCTCAGTTGGTTAAGCCGCTGCCTTCAGCTCAGGTCATGATCCCAGTGTCCTGGGATCGAGTCCCACATCGGGCTCCTTGCTCAGCGGGAGCCTGCTTCTCCCTCTGCCTGCCACTCTGTCTGCCTGTGCTCACTCTGACAAATAAATAAATAAAATCTTAAAAAAAAAAAAAAAAGAATATGAGAAGGGACTCCTGGGTGGCTCAGTTGGTTAAGCTGCCTTTGGATCCGGTCATGGTCTCAGGGTCCTGGGACTGAGTCCCACATCGGGCTCTCTGCTCAGCAAGGAGCCTACTTCTCCCTCTGCCTGCCACTGCCCCTGCTTGTGCTCTCTGACAATTAAATAAATAAAATCTTAAAAAAAAAAAAAAAAAGAGTATGAGAAAAAAAGACATGTGGTAGAAATTAATAGACTGCTGCCCACAACTGGGCACAGTGGCTTCTGAGAGGCAGGAGGAAATCAGGTTACCTACCTGTACTGTCTTATCTTGTAAAACACATCATCACTTACTATTGAAATGTAATTTACCATGTAACTCAAGGGAAGTAAAAATCACTGAATTCTGATCTGCACTGAATCAGTGGGTAACCACAGAAAAGTTAAGGTTCCCAGCCCTAGATTTCTATGGTTAAAATAGAAACATCTATCCTCCCTCTATTTTTATGAGCTGTCACTATAAACTTAATATACTAATTTGATAAGCACAAAACTCTCAGATATAATTAATAATTATCATTTCATTCAAGAAAGTTCTAAAATAGTCATCCCAAAGCATGTGAACAATAAACCATTAAATATACCAAAATGCACATCAGCCTGATCTACACTCTGAAAGAGACAAAATCTTTAGAGACCTAAAGAAGCCCAATGGAATTGTTTCAGGATACCATTTGTTATTTGATCTACTCTGACTTACTGAAATAAAAACAGGAGAGCTAGGCCTGTGAATGATTCACTTTTGCCATTTTGGACAAGACAGTGATTTAAAGATATGTGTCCTTTGTGTATAACTGAGGGATGTTATTCAATCAATTATTCAACAATCATGTATGTTATAGGCAGGCGCTCTTTCTAGGTGTCCAGGAAATACAGCAAAAACATAGTCCCTGGTTCATAGTCTTGACTGAAGTCCAAAGAGCCAACAGCTAGAATACAAGGTGATGGGTGCTCCAACAGAGGTGAGGGGAGGGTGCTATGTTGGCACAATGGAAGACATGTTGCTATACCAGTAGAAATTCATCCTGAAAGCCAAGAGGAGCTCACTAAAAGATTTTATTTTATTTTAAAGATTTTATTTGAGAGAGAGACAGCATGAGAGTGAGCATGAGCAGGTGAGAGGGGCACAGGCGGAAAGAGAAGCAGCAGGGAGCCCTACATAGGGCTTGATCCCAGGACCCCGAGATCAGGACCTGAGCCGAAGGCAGACACTTAACTGGCTGAGCCACCCAGACACCCCACTAAAATGTTTTAAATGGGAAATACCTTTCTGATCATGAGATGGAGGGCATGACCTCGGAGGCCAGAAAAATAGCTGTGAGTAAGTGACAATGGCCTGAACAAAAAAGCAGTAGAGATAGAGGGGAGACAAGTGCAGGAGGTGACTGATTAGATGGAATGGGGCAGGGGAAGGGGTCGGGGGGCTCGAAAAGAGAAGTGAGAACCTTGGATTTGGAACTCTTAGTTCAGAGAAGGGATTCAGGAGCAGAGTGTCGTCGTTGGGAAAAGATGAATTCGGTTTCGCAGCTAGAGGTCTCGTGGAAATTTCCAGTAGGCAGCTGAATGCAAAGGCATTGTGAAGGACTCAAGAGAAGTAAAAGAGACTTTTGTGCTTACAAGTAGAGAAAAAGACTAAGCTTCATGAAACAACTCAGAGCTATAAAGTGTCCAAATAAAACTGTATCAATGGGCAACTGGTTAAATAAACATAAGACAGGCATAGAATGAAATATTACACAGCAGTTAAAAACAATGAACTAGAGCTATAGGGTTTCACACTGAAAGCCATCCAAGACATTATTAAAGAACCTAGTGCTCTGTCTATAATGTTCAAAAATTGGCAAGCATTACTACTTTTTTTTTTAAGATTTTATTTATTTGACAGTGAGAGAGAGAGAGAGAAAACACGCGCCCGCGCACAAGCAGGGAGGAGTGGCAGGCAGGAGAGGGAGAGGCAGGCTCCCCTGAGGGTCTGGATCCCAGGAACCTGGGATGGTGACCGGAGCCAAACGCAGATGCTTAAGGGACTGAGCCACCCAGGCACCACATTACTTTTGTAGGAAAGGAAAAAAAGCAATAAAAATAAATAATGAAAAATTACGGCATTTAGAAAATAAAGGCTTAGATTACATCAGTGGTTCTTAAATGCGGTGTGAGGCCAGCAGGTGGTTTCAACCTGGAATTTGTCAGAATTCTTTGGCCCCACTCAGACTTACTAAATCAGAAAGCCTGGAGATGGGGTCCAGCAATCTTGCGTTTGGACAACCCTCCAGGTGACTGATGCAAGCTCAAATTTGAGACCTGCTGGATTAGATTTTAAAGTTGGATGCAGAACTAGATGGAATCCCCTTTTGTACTAGCAATTCACTTTAAGAATACCCTTAAAGCACAGTGAAATAAAGGTACTTAAAAAAAAAAACCAACACACTATTACGTTATTATTACAACGGCAGCACGAATAGTTATTCTAAATAGACACTACGTTTCACTCCAGAAAGGCTTTAAACAGATGAAGGAGGCCAACATCTATTTTTCCATCTCCTGAGAGGTGTCGCCAGCATATCCTAAGTTCCGTGCATTACCGGCCTGAATAAAGCGCCTCTTGAAAAACTTGTCACCTCCCACCCCGAATGATAACGTACAGTTGTTTTCTTCTATAGGAGACTACAAGCAGGCCCCCATAGGGCCAACCCCATAACGGAGCAGATAACCTCCCTTTCCCCAATTCCCAGACCCCAGGAAAGCTGCCTTAGTCTGTAACTTAGGCGCCCCTGAGAACTGACAAGGCGCTTCTCCCCAAAGCAGGGGCGAGAGGCTGGGGGTGGAGACCGAAAAACATGCCGAGGGAGAATTGCTGCCCTCGCACCCGAGGCAACAGCACAGGCTACAACTCACTGCAGGAGACGAGAGTAAAACTCCTCGGCCGCTCGGTTTATACGGGACCACATCACGCCCCACTTTTGACTGCAGATGCGAGACCGCCAAACTGAACTGCGCGCCGGCCGCTGACGTCCGGGGTCATGACCCTCTCGCCGGGACTACGTTTACACCCCACCCACGCCCGCCAGGCCCCGTTTGTCCACAAAGTTAATCTTTTGTTTTAGAGGACACAGCGGTCTTTCCAGTCCCCGCAGTTTTCCATTCCCTAAAGAAAAAGCTAAGATAAATTGCAGTCATCGAAAGGGAAAGGACGCCTCTTCTCGCGAGATTTAAATGCTTCCTTACTGATTATTCCGCGAAAAGGAGTCCCTTGTTTCTAAGCGCTTTTCTTGGCTTTGAAAGTCAGTAGATACCGTAATTTGATACATATGAAGAAATAATACTCTATTTTTTATTTTTATAAAGTGGAAGAGTGATATTTTGTGTCTCTGGATTGGTTCTGAGGCGGGGCATGTAGGCGGACGAGTGGAAGGTTACATGTAGAGCGGAAGTGGTAGGTACTTCCTTTTCCTACAGGAGCCGCCGGGTCGAGAGGAGCGTGGCCCTCTCCTCTCCCCGCGATGGTGAGTGGAAGCTCTCTCTGGTGGGCATTTCCCTGCTCTCGGGTCCCGGCGGGAATGGGTTAGGGGCTTGGGGCATAAAATCTTCAGGAGAGAAACCGAGGGAAAGGAGACGAGGGTCGAATGCATCTTGTTTGTGGCTCGGAGTTGAGTAGGGCGGCTTTACGGCAGCCATTTTAGAGGCAACGTGGGCGTCCCAGCACAGGGCGACTCCATATCGCTCTCAGGTGCAGAGGAACCTTTGGGATTCTAGCTTTCCTTGGATCGTAGAAGGCATGGGTTCTACTGACAGTTCGGAAGTTCTTGGGGCCTAAGGCTAAATCGGAGTGAAAATCAATTCTGAGCCTTGAATTTTCACGGGTGCTTCAGTAAGGACTATTCCTGTGTTTCGAGATAGATTTTTTGAAAGACTTGCGTATCCACTTTCTTCTTAATTCTTGTGTGTGTTCATCTAAGAATAGCCTCTACAAAAGCTTCCCGACGCTATTACTTTAAAAATTGTTCCGTTTGATGCACCCTAAGTCATCGAATTCTTAGTTCACAGTACGACTGCCACATGCACTGCATTCCACAAATAATATGTAGTGTTTTGTGCCATGGAGAGTTCTGTGGGAAAAAAGGACAAAAAAAAACCACTGTGACGCTTGGATCATAATTTGAACAGAATAACACCTAAATACTTGTTGGTCATAATTGTTGGGAACAGGGGGACTGGGAGTGGAGGCATAGTTGGGCCTTAAAGTGATGAGAGAAACTTTTTCCAAAAGGTGGTCTAGAGGAGTGTGAGGAAGCATGCTGAGTCTCTTTAGGATGAGGACAGCTACTTCAGGGCAGAAGGGGTATGGCCCTGAGTGTAGGGACAGTAATGTCTGGAAAAGATAATGGGAGATGAGGTCCAGCAGATCATGTAAGCCATCCTCAGAACTTCAGTACGTTTATTTTAAGGTGGTATATCTTTGGAAAGGTTGAGCAAAAAGTAACAGGACCGGTTGTTTTTGCTGGTAAGTTTCGTGTGATGTGTTTGGGATGAAGGAGGCCAGGGGCATAAATTTTAAGTAGAGCTGTGGTAGACTAATTTGTTGACACATGGTAAGTATTCACATGGTGGCATTAAATAGCATTTCCAAACCTTCCAGTATACTTTTGATGATTTTGTACTGTTTGGGTTGAAAGATGAATGGTAAATGTTGTGGTGGATTTTGAGGTTGTAAATGTCCTTTAAGTGTAAGAATTTATTGAAGTTAATAAACCTGATGTGTTAGCAACAGCCTTGGTTTCAGCTCTGAGTGTTGTCTACCAGGCCAGATACAAATGACTTCTGTAATTCAGTCATTATTATTATTTTTTTAAGATTTTATTTATTTGTCAGAGAGAGAGCAAGCGAGCACAGGCAGAGTGGCAGGTAGAGGCAGAGGGAGAAGCAGGCTCCCTGCCGAGCAAGGAGCCCGATGGGATCATAACCTGAGCCGAAGGCAGCCGCTTAACCAACTGAGCCACCCAGGCGTCCCTGTAATTCAGTCTTTTTAAAGATATTGTTGATAGGGGACAATAGTGTCTCTGACATCATCTGTCAACATAAATATTTTTTCTTTTTCCCAGGCGTGTGCTCGCCCATTGATATCTGTGTACTCAGAAAAGGGGGAATCATCTGGCAAAAATGTTACTTTGCCTGCTGTGTTCAAGGCTCCCATTCGACCAGATATTGTGAACTTTGTTCACACCAACTTGCGCAAAAACAACAGGCAGCCATATGCTGTCAGTGAATTAGCAGGTATGGATTTTTTAAGGGTTGATGTTTTAAGACCTGCTTAACAGCAGTGATGAAATTCCACTCCATTGGTCCGTGTTTCTGAATCAACATGATTTTCCTGGATGTTCTGATGCTGTTGCTATCATACATGATAGTCCTAGAGTGGTATGGTTGAGTAGCTAAAACTTGTATTTTTTCCCAATTTCAGGTCATCAAACCAGTGCTGAGTCTTGGGGTACTGGCAGAGCTGTGGCTCGAATTCCCAGAGTTCGGGGCGGTGGGACTCACCGTTCTGGCCAGGGTGCCTTTGGAAATGTATCCTTTGTTTCACTCTGGATTGGTCGGCCCTTGTGGAATTTCTCAGACATGACCTGGTTAATTCATATGAGCAGTTTTTGAAAATTTTTTCATCATACTAATAGTGTTCAAGTTAAACCTTGCCCTGGGCAGATAGAGGCTTGGCGTGAGGAAGTTCTGCTTGCAATGATGTCGTAATTTGCGTCTTACTCTGTTCTCAGCGACAGTTGCCTGCTGTCAGTAAGCTGGTTCAGAAGGGTGACGAAAATTCTTACTGAGCAAGACATAAGTCTTTTTTAATTCCTTAAATTCCTAAGAAATGTGATTCTTAACTGGGAAAATAGATGTGTCGTGGGGGCCGCATGTTTGCACCCACCAAAACCTGGCGCCGTTGGCATCGCAGAGTGAACACGACACAGAAGCGATATGCCATCTGCTCTGCCCTGGCTGCCTCGGCCTTACCGGCGCTGGTCATGTCTAAAGGTTTGTATATTTTGTATTAAAGAAATGGTACAAAATACTGGTTTTTTTTTTTTTTTTTTTCTCTCCACCTAACCTATTTTTATTCATGCTAATAATTATATGGATTCTATTCATCCTGGAGTCCCTATATTAAATAATAGTTCTGACTACTTTGATCTATAGTAAGTCAGCGGTGAATACTGTGTAATAACCGGTGAACTAAATGGAATGTAGTGATTCTATGTATTAGAAAACTTTTCCGCTCAAACAACTTCATGTCCCTGTTCTATTTTAAATGGTCAAAATGATGAGATTCCACTTAATTGGTCCGTGTTTCTGAAACACATGATATTTGTGGAAATTCTGATTTGGCACATTGTATGCTATTTTGCTGTCGTGGAGTATATGAAATGTTTCTTGATCTTTTTTTTTTTCAAAACGGTAATCAGGTATTTGTTGGTGTTAATTGGCTATTGTCAGGTCATCGTATTGAGGAAGTTCCTGAACTTCCTTTGGTGGTTGAAGATAAAGTTGAAGGCTACAAGAAGACCAAGGAGGCTGTTTTGCTTCTTAAAAAACTTAAAGCCTGGAATGATATCAAAAAGGTAGGCTTAATGAACAAATTTCTATTTTGGTGGTCCTTGACACAAATCTATTGTGAGATTTTTAAATTTCAGAAGGTGTCTGGAGGACAATGTAACTTCAGTGGATAGGAGAAAAGGACTCTAAAACCTTATAACTTGGGTTTTGAATCTTGATTGCCATTTGCTGCTGTGTGTTAATGTTGGGCAGTTCGTTGTGGCTCCTTTTCATCATCTGTGAAGTGGAGTTTAACTTTGAAGTTCATTTGCAGGGTTTGTATCTTAATCTAAAAACTAAATGTTCTCACTTTTTAGGTCTATGCCTCTCAGCGAATGAGAGCTGGCAAGGGCAAAATGAGAAACCGTCGTCGTATCCAGCGTAGGGGACCCTGCATCATCTACAATGAAGACAATGGTATCATCAAGGCCTTCAGAAACATTCCTGGTAATTTTACTGCTTACTTCAGTTGCCCATATGATGCAAGCTTCCTCAGCTTTTATTATGATGAGATTCCACTCTATGGTCCGTGTTTCTGAAACACATGATTATGTGGAACTTCTGATTCTCGGCTGAATAAGTACACCAATGATAGTTGAAACTGCCTAATTAGTGACATAATTTTCAGATACCTTATGTAACACATAAGTCATAAACATGATTTGTATTTCTTGTATTTAAAATACAGCCTCCCTAACTCTGTTTTCCCTTCAAAAGGAATTACTTTACTTAATGTAAGCAAACTGAACATTTTGAAACTTGCTCCTGGTGGGCATGTGGGACGTTTCTGCATTTGGACTGAAAGTGCTTTCCGCAAGTTAGACGATCTATATGGCACTTGGCGTAAGGCTGCCTCCCTCAAGAGTAACTACAAGTGAGTGTTCTTCGTGTTCATATGTTGAGCACAGATGTTCATGCTGTGAATATTTACATTCAGAATTGGTTTGCATGTTTTCTAAATAATGGGTGATGTGTGGCCACCTTTATGTTCAGATTCAGTATTGTGAAATGATGAGATACTCTGAACAGCGGTAGTGTAATGGAAATTCTGAGGGAACTCTGAGAAACAGGAATTGAGCATCTTACTGTTCAGCATTTTTTTTTTTCAGCCTTCCCATGCATAAGATGCTTAATACAGACCTTAGCAGAATCTTAAAAAGTCCAGAGATCCAAAGAGCCCTCCGAGCACCACGGTAAAGTTGTGATACCTACTGTTACTAAAGCCTCATATGCATACTATTGGCTATTTCAGAAATGTGGGTAATGTGAATAAGATACTAATGTTCCTTTTTAACAGCAAGAAGATTCATCGCAGGGTCCTGAAGAAGAATCCACTGAAGAACCTGAGGATCATGTTGAAGCTAAACCCCTATGCAAAGACCATGCGCCGGAACACCATTCTTCGCCAGGCCAAGAATGTGAGTGAAAGTTTGGGTTTTGATGATAGGTTAACTTTTTTTGAAAGATAAGATTCTTAGGTTTTTGTCTTAATTTGTTACAGCACAAACTCCGGATGGATAAGGCGGCGGCAGCCTTAGAAGCCAAATCAGATGAGAAGGGAGTTCAAGGCAAGAAGCCTGTGGTAGGGAAGAAAGGAAAGAAGGCTGTTAGTGTGAAGAAGCAGAAGAAACCTGTGGTGGGGAAAAAGGCTGCAGCTACCAAGAAACCAGCAGCTGATAAGAAGCCTGCAGAAAAGAAACCCATTGCAGAGAAGCCTTCTGCCTAAAAACTTAACGTTTATTCATAAAAGTCAAATAACTTTGGACAGCTAATTTTGAATAAAGACATGATCAAACCCATTGAGAAGCAAGACTTGTTGGATGTGTTTGTGAATCTTGTTTAGAATTTTGTTTTCTCATAATTCGGGCCTCTTGTTTTCAATTTTAGAGTCTGGTGTAAAACAGGGCCTTGCCTTTACAGTCCGTGCCGTTGAATGGGAAGAAGAATGCTGCATAAATCCAGATTAAAACATCAATTTGTAATGTTTAGAGTTGCAGGTGGGTAAAAGACTTCTCAAATGTGCAGAAGCTGTTAGATTTAGCACTCCTCCAGGCACCTGGGTGCCTCAGTCTGTTGAGCATCCATTCTTGGTTTTGGGTCAAGTCAAGAGCTTATGGGTCATGGGGTCAGACCCCATGTCAGTCTCCCAAGTTGAGTAGTCTGCTTGGGATTCTCTCCCTCTTCCCTCACGTGCTCACTTGCAGCCTTGCTCTCTATAAAATTTTTTAAAAGATTTATCACTCCTCCCTCCAAAACCAAAAAGTACATCTTGGAAAACAGGTAAAATTACATGAGGTGTTTTTTCTCAGTACCACAAGAGGGCAGAATCTATATATTTCAAGGCACTGCAATAAATTGATGGTTTCTCCACAAAGGTTCCTATTAACCTGCTGTGATAAGAGTACACTTACTAGAGGAAATGGCTACCCTCAGTATTTTGACCCATAGTATAGAGTGTCAGAAGCATTTTCAGAACTGCTTGGGTTATTGCAGTTTTAGTGAAGGGATGCATATGTTGAGTATATCAGAGAAGTGTGTCCAAAAGGATGTGGGGGTTTTTTCCTGCACTGTTTTGTCAGTGTATCTTAACCACCTAAAGGGTTGACCTGCCCTGACCTACGTTTTGTCTCTTACCAGGGTGGTTTTGCATCTGGTTTCCTTTGATAGCTGTAAAATCCAGATCTGGGTTATGTATCTCCATCCATTTGCGTTTAAAGGCGCTGCGTCCCAACTGAATGTTAGCGATGCTTTATTTCCCTGCGCTAACTGGGCGCTGCCTCTTGAGAACCACTCTCATGTGTCCAGGAATCCTTGCCTGCAAAAATCAACAGGGCTCGTGCGCCTCTGTTCTAGTTGCTTGTGTTTTGGGTCTCGGCCCTCAGGTGCATCCCCAGGTTTTGTGGAGTTTAATAAAAGAGCCACCTGTTGCAAAAACCCTGAAAGTACGATGCTGGGAGTACTCAAAAGCAGCATTTGAAAGTGGGTAATTTGACCGTTTTTACCTCTCAAGCTCTTTATTGCTCCATGCCTTGTGCTTTAGGATTCCTGATTATTACTGAACATGAGTGTTTTCGGTTAAAAACCCGGGATTGTGCTGGGCAGAGCAGGCCCACCCAGACGCAGCGGCGCGGTAGCGCGGGCAGCGAGCCGGAAGCGCCTTGGCCCACGTGACTTCAGCCCCGCCCAGCCCGCCGCTCGGTTTCCGGAAACGCGGGGCTCATGACGTTGTTACCGAGCGCCGGGCGGACGGCGGGCGGGAGGGGACGCCATGCTGAGCCGGCTTCAGGAGCTGCGCAAGGAGGAGGAGACGCTGCTGCGGTTGAAGGCGGCCTTGCACGACCAGTTGAACCGGCTCAAGGTGACCCCCGCTTCTCTCCCACCCCTCCACCCCGCCGCCGCGGGAACCCTAGGCGTCGGCGGCGTCCACCTGGTGGTTGACAAGCCCTTGGGGAGCGTGTTTGATATTACCAGCCCACTCCTGTCAGAATCTGGATCCTGCCGGTCTAGCCTGAGGTCCAGCGATGTGTACGTGCGGCAGGGTCCCCGCCACGCTCCCAACACCCGTAAATGCAGGTGCTGTGCGCACCACGTGCGGACCGCTTCCTCCCCGAGCCCCTTCAGCATGTGCTAGCCACCGTTTACTAGCTCCATTTGGCGCTTGAAACAGCTCCAGTATTGTTCAGCCAGAGGAGACTCGTAGATCGTAGATCCGTTGTGCAAAGCAAGCAGGCGAGGCCCTGAGGAAAGAGACCTGCGGCGCGCCGTCCCCAGTAGCTTTTCTTCTGGCAGCTGCTGCGGATTCCACGGCCCGGACGAGATTTAGGAGCACCAGGGCCATTTCCCATACCTGTGCCTAATCCACCCTCTTTGTCCCAGTGAGATGATGTTGATAAGGGCGGCTTAGAACTCTTCTTCAGGATCTTAAGTCCAAATCAGACGCGGGTTATGCAGGCCGTTTTTTAAGCTGAAAAGCACTATACAGCTGCGACATAATCTGTTATTTTCCTCAGGACAGTTGTAATGGGCGGCACTTAGTTATGTTCTTGTATCACTAGTACCTGTACAAAGTACCCGGTGGGGGTGTGTCCTGTATGATGATGAGGACGACCTCTAAAGCCTCAGTTCCTTTACGCTCCAGGAATCACTTGTACTTTCTATTCTGTGTGTGTGTGTGTGTGTGTGTATACACTTTTTATTCTTCCAGCCTTCCCTTTCTCATTACTGTAGAATTCTATAGTCTGGGGGCACCTGGGTGGCTCAGTGGGTTAAATAAAGCCTCTGCCTTTGGCTCACTTCATGATCCCAGGGTCCCAGTGGGACTGAGCCCGGAATCCACCTCTCTGCTCAGCAGGGAGCCTGCTTCCCGCCCCCCACCCCTCTGCCTACTTGTGATCTTTGTCAAATAAATGAAATCTTCAAAGAAAAAATTCTATAGTCTGGGGAATTGGCCTTCTGTGGAATCAGAAGATGGCTTGCTTTTTTAAGGGCACACTTGGCTTTTCTACCCAGATCTTTCTTATCTATCTAGGGGAAATGAAAGTCTTGCCACAGCTGAGATATCTGTACACCCAGGGGGAAGGGGCTGGAGGTTTTTCTTGGCTCCTTTCCTTCAAATGTGGGGAAAGATTAAAAGCCCCATCCTCCCCTCTAGAACCACTGTTTTCACTTCTCCTCATGCTGCCAGCCTTTGACAGTGTGCTCAGCAAATTTTACCCATGTCAGTAGTCCAGTGAAATAGTAAGCAAAGTGTCCTCACCTCTTCTTTTCTAGGTTGAAGAGCTAGCCCTCCAATCAATGATTAGTTCTAGGAGAGGGGATGAGATGTTGTCTTCTCAGCCTGCACCTGAACAGTCACCTGATGTAAGTTGAATCAAGTGTGGGCCTAGGGAGAGAATGCAAAGTGCATTCTGCTCTCATGCTGCCTGGAGGCCAAAACTTTTTGTAGTTTACATCATCATGCCCAGAGGACTCAGGGAAGTGCTTCTAAGAATGTTCTAGTGTTATAAACTGGCTATTTCAGTATCACTGTTTTAGACAGGGAACAGCCACTTTTCTATCACCTAGTCAGACCTTGATTTATTAGTCAGCTACTGTGGTATTGCCTGCACCCTCCTAGTCATCTGACCTCTGTAGTCACTCCAGTGAACCCAGGGAGAGTTGGAGAGCTTTGCAGGAGTTTGTCAGAACTTCCACTGCTTCATGAATAAGTAAGCCTGGGATTTAAGAACAGATTATAACTTCAACTACAAAGCATAGTGCTAAAAAGTGAGTTCCAATCCTCAACATCTCCTTCTACTAATGCCCTCAAGTAAAATAGTACAATATTCTTCTTTCTAAATATCCCATATTTGAGCACTTTTTCTCCCAGGTATATTTAAGCCATTTAAAACCATTTGAAAGCACACCTAAGCCAGCATAATTCTTAATGCATGAACCATGGTTGTAGACATTTGACATTCTGTCAAATCTACGGCATTTAGTCTCCTCCCATTTTGGCAGTGGCTGTGGGGTGAGAGTAAGAGGGTCAGAGTAGAAATTGGAAAAATAGGAAGTGGCCTTACCTCCTGATGATAATTATTGGGCATGAAGGTGCAGTTGAAATTGATTTTAAAACAAATTTAAGAATTTGCTGGTTTGAGGCCAGTGTCTTTTCTACTAACCCATAATGTCCTTGCCTAAAGCAGATGTTGGTTCATGTTGACAATGAAGCATCAATCAACCAAACAGCACTGGAGTTGAGCACAAGAAGCCATGTGCCCGAAGAGGAGGAGGAGGAAGAGGAAGAAGAATCAGATTCCTGAAGCAGGGAAGGGAAGAACCAAGCTTAGTTACAGAAACTAAGTTACTACATCTGAGGAACTTTTGTCTCTTCAAAAGAATTCTTTCCATGGGCCCTCTGGTCTGCTTTAAAAGGAAGCAAGAACTTTAGGTTGTGTAGTTGTGAAAATGGTTCCATCAAGAACTCAAGTTTCAGAACACTTTAACAAAAATTAGTGCCATATGGAAAAGCAGACATGCAGTGTCTTAGCATTGAGCAATACGGGTGGTACTGTAACTGTATTCTGGTCAGATTTAGTAAGTATGCTCAAAACAAAATTTCCTCTAAAATGCTACTGAGAAAGCCTGGCATTTGCACAAAGGGCAGAGTTTAAATACAAGCCAGCCTTTCCAGTCAGCAATACCTCTTTTAAGAAAACCAATTAAAGGCTCTGTGGATGCCACTGAACTATTGTGAGCAGAGCAAGGCCGAGGTCTAGGAGAGAAGAATGACAAGTGAGGAGCCAGAGGGCCACTTGAGAACACAAGCTGCTGCCACCTCTCGGTGGAGCAGGTATGAACACTACTGTAGAGGGCTGCCATCACCTGTAGGTTGAGACATCACAGTAGAAAAGTATGCTTAGAAATAAAGTACAGATAAGGGTGCCTGGGTGGCTCAGTGGGTTAAAGCCTCTGCCTTCGGCTCAGGTCACAATCCCAGTGTCCTGGGATTGAGCCCCCCATCAGGCTCTCTGCTCAGCAGGGAGCCTGCTTCCCACCCCCACACACACACTGCCTCTCTGCCTACTTGTGATCTCTGTCAAATAAACAAAATCTGAAAAAAAAAGGAAAAGTAAATAAATAAAGAGCTGTCGTGCAGCTTCCTGGTTTCCAGATAGCAACAGAGGAAAGGATTAGGTCCTCCCCTGGGGCAAAAAAGTAAAGCAGAATGGTTTAAAACCCATTTCTGGACTTGGGGAATGTGCCATTAAATCACTGTGCTTGGAAGATTGTGAGGTTTTGTACTGATGACAGTTACAGAAAAACAGTTGTTAAAACTTGCTACTTACAGCTGAGATTCACTTCTCCATACTCTCCCTCTTCCAGTGAATATACAGTTAAGTAGTTGCTTAATTTTATAAAAGTAATTTTCCCTGCCCAAGCAACAGAAAAGTCAAAACAGAAAGAACCTCCTCAAGCAGAACTTGTTCTGTAACTGTTCCAGAAAAGAACATGAGTGTATTTATTAATCAACATTTCATTAAAGTTATCTTGAGCTACTCTTAAATAGAAGTTTAAATGAGCATGTTTCTTGGAAAAGACTGTGCAGACTGTTGTGCGATGAAAAGCAATCCATCTATACACTTGGGGGTTTTATTTAAAATAGGAGCGTGGGATTCTGAGAGCTAGAGAAGTTGGCTCTGAATTGTAGCTCCACCACTAACTGGTTGCTTGTCTTCTTAACTCTTTGCAGCTCTCAGAGAGTCCTGTGGGTAAAATGACAGTATTCCGACGAGGTAGTATGTAAAAATCCAACTTGTCGGTGTCTCAACAAGAGGAAGTCTAAGGGGGGGACTTGACAAAGGGAATTCAAAACAGTAAGACTGAGGCAGGTAACCTCATTCTTGAGAACAAGATCATTCTTGGTAAAAATTACTAGGAAAAAACCTCTTGACTCTCAAAATGTAACACACATTTGCATGTAAATAGGGAATTTAAAACACCCCTCAAAAGACACAACACGAAAGGATTCAGATCCTGGTATTGGACAGCAGGTTACACCTTCCTCAGATGAAGTTTGCACATTTTAATGAGACCTTCTCGGTTCATGTCGTCTGCATTAGCAAAAGACAGGGTGTGAGTCTTAAACCTCGGTTTGAACGGATGTTGAAACGCGCGGAATAGACTTGACTTCAGACAGATGTGAGCCTCCTGTCAAGAGAAAACGGACTGGCCAAAGCTGCCGTGTATGTACCACAAAGCGGTTTTTAACGTTCTGGCTGCCTTCCGAGCTCTAGGAGATCCAGAGTGGAACTACCTACTCAGGAGATTTACCCAGGTCCCGTTTTTAGCTTAAAAAAATGGGCTTTTTGTTTTTAAAGACGTGTTTGTTTTGGTTTTCTGTAACCTGCCCTCTTGAAGAAAATGAGGAAGGAGGTGCTGACCAGGCATCATCACAAGTATCTCAAGTTCTGAAAGTCACTTGGGCAGCAAAGGTCAGTGGGACATGGCTTTGTTTTCTGTGACTTCACTGCTACCTCACAGGCAGGACAAAGCCAGTATCGGGTCCATTCCTCTCCAAGAAAGTGTAAAGAAGTCACTGGTAAAAGAGGGGAGAGTACTGCTCAGTGGAACAAAGCAGCACAGGACTGGGTGTCCCAGGCAGAGACTCCCACATTAGGCACGGCAAGCCAAGAGCAGTGCGCTCCTGGGAGCACACTGGTGACTCCGCAAGCCCCACCTTGCCTACTGCTTTTCCCTGTGTCGAAATGGCAGGAAGAGATGGGATCTATTGGGATCTATTCACAGGTCCTCAGGAAAGGTAGCTGGAAGATTCACACATAAGTGGAGGAAAGGGCTGGACAAAGTCCAAAGCCTGGAATCACAGGAAGATCCATTAGTCCAGAGCACTGAACTTGTCCTCAGTGTGGCATTTCTGCCTTCTAGCCTCCTTCCTGTCTCCACCTGTGCCCTCACTGTAAGGCTTGGCCAAATCGTCTGACTTTGTGTTTGTGTACCAGAGACACTGAAAATCCTACCACAAAAGTAGACATATTTTTCCATCCTTTTAACTTGATAGTATATTTATTAGAATAAGAGATTAGATTTGTTAAACATCTGGACTGAAATGGTTAAAAGGATTTTCATACAGTTTTTAGGCACTATACACACTTGTTTACAATAGCATCAGTGCTTGGATTTGGGGAAAGAAATCTCATACATTTTAATGCCTTGATCCATTTGTAACATTCAAAGTAACCACCATTTTAGAAACACTAATTCAAACTCAAAGAGACATAAACCACTAAATATCCCATATCATATATTTAAAAATAAATATAGAAATACAACCAGAAGTCTACAAATCATCCCAGTAGACAGACTGGTGAAGCCCCAGCTATCATGGCAGTGAAGGGCTCTGGCTAGATTTTGATAGAAATTGCTTCATTCTACACCAAAAGCAAAAATATAATAAAATTACATGATATATACTTTCTGATGTTCTTTTTCGTAGCAGCAAAGCATGCTTCACATGCACTGCCTGTGAAGGATCTTACAAGGCCCCTTCCTGCTCAAATAGAAGGTCTGCCTGGCAAGAATGCAGTACCACCAAGTGTCAGAGAATCCCGAAAATACAGGCAGCTAGCCAGTCACGGTGAGGAAAGAGCAGTGCAATTTTCAGTAAGTAAGAATGACTACCCACAGTCACCAAAGTTTCACTGTAATTCCACATTGCGCGTGTGTTGATCGACATACACAAAAATAGCCCCAAGCACAAAGCCAATCCACTTAGGGAGAGAACAGGAAGAATAAAGACAATAATATTAAAAATGACACAAATAGAATTTTGGCACATGCTGTGTTCTTCATCCCTTGTCATAGGTGAGATGCACGTCTGAACAGAGACAGGCACGGGCAAGAGGCCCGGAAGCGACATGGCACACCACTGGGCAGGAGACTCGCTCTCTACCATTTCCCACATACTTAGATGCCAGCTGCGTGGGTCGGTGTGCTGGGCTGGTTAAGGCCAATGGTGGAGCAGAGCCAACCTGCAAAATCCACTTCCTCCCCATCAGATCTCTTGATAAAGGCATGAACCTGTGTGCAGGGAAACGGAGAGTAAGTGGTATTAAAAAACCTTAAAAAGAAAGGTTAAGAGTCCTGGGGCTAGAGCTTCGCTTGGAAGGTACCCCGGAGCCTGTCCTGGGGCAGCAGTCAGGGCACGCGAAAGCGGCCAGCTGCTGCCAGAAGGGCCTCCACTCGGCCTTCACACTGCTGGGGGGACACAAGAGGCTGACGTTCAGGATCCTGCGGCTCCTGGGGCAGCGGGAGCACAGGAGTCAAGGCAGAGCAGGGAATGGGCTCAGGGAGTACTGGGCAGATGACTGACAGAACAAACGAATAATTTACGTACAAATTAGAAATCAGTGGCCTTACCATGAGTTGCTTCAGATCTGCTCTCTCTGCCGGGTTTTTTATTAAGCTGAAAGAAAAAGATAATGTGAGAGAGACTGCCTGGCACTGGTTCCCACTCCAGTTACTTAACATTTACATGCCTGCCCTACCCACACCCTGTAGCTCCTGAGGGCCTGAGCCTTCTCCAAGGCCTTCCTGTTCCAGCGGAGTGGCACGCCGGCAGGTTAACAGATGCCGAACTAAACGACCCGAAGGCGACCTGCCAGTCCCTGGAGAGCAGGTGCCAAAAGCAGCAGTTCTGACCCACTGCTGTAGTCAGACCAGTCCCTGAAGTCGTGGCACTCTGGAAGTGCAGGGAAAAGAGCAGAGCTCTGCTCCCCCAAGACCGAGGGCTAGGGGTGTGGCGTGTGTGTGACAAAACCAGCCTAACTCTTCTAGAGAGCAAGTAGCGGACTTACCATTTATTCACAAAATCTTGAAATTCCAGACTGAACACTCCACTGGGCAGTTTTGGAGGAGGCTGCAAATACACGTCAAGACGTAAAAAAAAGGCCTGGCTTCCTTCTCCAGCCATATTCCCCACCAGCTCCCTCCCCGCAGACCTCTGGGCAGCACTGCCCTTCTCCAGCCACGGGAGGACAGGGCTGGGGGGCCGGGGGCTGCCTGCGGGGTCACCCAGGTGGAACCGCTGGACTCATAAAGCACACTCAGAATTGGGGCCCGGTTAGAGCTCTGCCACTCACTTGTCTGGGGACTGAACAAATCACTGTTTCTCTGTGAGCCTTAGTTCATCCTCCTGTGAGATGAGGAGGGCCTCAGGGTCTCTGGGACCCTTTCCCACGGACACTGCCAACTGTAAACCTTGGAGTGTGGCGTGGACACACCAGCAATTACTAGCGGCAGCAGCTATAGGGGGGCTGTGCAGACGTAGCCCAGGCCGGTCAGCACCTGTGCATGTCACAGAAGCTACCTGAAGAGTAATAAAATGTGTCTCCCTTTTCTGAGCCCCGAAGAAAGGGCACGAGATGGATAATAAAACAGTAGCAGGCAGAAGGCTGGGTCTGCAAGACCAGCCAGGAATGCGGCCGAGTGCAGGCATCAGTGCGAGGACATGGGGTACACAGTGGAGGCCACGCTGGGTCACCGGGACAGAGCCCTGGAGCAGCTGGCTCGTGCGCTGCGCCCTCACATGACCTGTGCCGGGTCTGAGTGGAGCTCCGGGAGCCGACTCCAGACCATGCCCTCGAGGTCGCTGCTTCGATGTGCAGGCCCCAGCCCACACCCCCCCAGCCAAGGCCTCAGTGGCACAGCAAGTCGGCAAGCCTCATCTGAGTCAGGAACTCAACGTCCCAGCTCTCAGGCCACCCTGGAGACCGTCACGCCTACTGAGAGGGGTAAAGGGAACGCTCAAGGAGAGACAGCTTGGCCTCCCGAGGCCAGGCTAGTCCTGAGTAGGATGGGGGACAAAGCAGGGGCCGTGAGGCGCCCGCACCTGCTGCCGTGCAGCCCAGCGGCCTGGGACGTGTGGCTGGTAAAGACGGAAGAGCACTAGGTGGGAAGGACCTGAGCTACTTTTCATCCTGGAGCCTAAACTTTCTCACCTGTGTGAAGAGGATAATGAAGCCAGCTGCGCACCCCTCCCCCCAGGTAAGCAGGGCCCAGCAGGAGACTGGCGGTGGCTTATTTAGCCCAGGCCAGCTCCTCCCTTAATGTGGTTCCCCCCACCACCCCACCCAGCACCCAGCTCAGATCCCAGCAGCAGAGGGTGGCCTTCCCGACCACCAGAGACACAAGGCGCTTAAGCAGCCGAGGTCACATCCTGAACGTCTGTTCCATGTCCCAGGGTGCTTGGCATAAAGCTGGACAGTAAGGAGAGGTCAATTAACCTCCCTGGTCAGTGCTTTATCAACTGCTGGAAGGAAGCAGGATTTCCCTGTTGCGTTTGTAAGGGACAGGGGACCTTTCTGAGGTCTGGTTTTAGAGTGCAGTAGGAATATGAAAAGTCATTCTGCTAGTCTGAGGAAGAGCACAGGGCCATGCCTTTGACCGTGCACCCCAGCGGCTTCCCCAACGTCACAGAACTGGTCGTTTCTCACCCACTATCCATGCTGCCCCTGAGGCGGCTGTGCTGGCCTTGCCACCCAACATCCGGTCCCGAAGCCCTGCTCCTCCAGCCCTGCCCCACGCGCCCCTGCACCACCGCTTCCCACCCCCCTCTAACCCGGGTTGGAGGACTGCTGGTCCTTCTCGTCCATCCTCTGTCCTCTTTTCACTTAAACATACTGGTGTAGGTGTTACACAAATAATGTGTTCTTTGCATTAAGTCAGTCAGCAGCAATAAGCCAAAAGAAACTTCCGTCACCCCGAGAAAACCACTGTTTCCTACTAATTTCCAGACTTCATATGAACATACATGCATATTTTCATAGATTTTTTTAAAGAACTGACCACAGTATACATAGTACTTTGTAGTATTTTTCATACAGTCTATAGTGAATATCTTCCATTTCTACACTGTCTTTTTTTTTTTTTTTTTTTTACACCTACTGGTTTTTAAAGGCACTTACCAGAGAAAACCCTACCCTACAGGTATGTATGTATTTGCCTTGCCTCCCATATGAAGCTAGCGGTCTTCACTCCCAGGGACTTCTGTTTTTCCACCTGTGGACTCCGCCTCATCCCTACCTTCAGCCCGCAGTGCCCAGCCAACAGTAAGTGCACAAGGACTGCCTGATGAATGAAGCAGCAGGCCTGGCGTGGGCACACTGGGGGCTCCTGACTGAGAAAGGGACAAACTCAGAGCTACCCAAGGCTGTTCCCTAGGGAAGGGACACCTGCCCCCACTCCAACAGCACGATCCCCCCACGAGAAACCCTCAGGGCCCAAGAAGCCCCACTGCGCGAACAACTCACAGGTATCCCAATCAAATTAACTGTTTGCTTAAGAGAAGCAAATACCGAGGTCAAAGAAGCCATGCAGCACTTACCTCGTTGACTATGTAATCCAGCAGCTCAAAAATCGCCATGGGAGGTCGGCTGTCCATTCCATAAGCTACATATTTCACAAGAAAAAAGAAAACACTTCTCAGAAAAACAGTAAGTTATTTGTCAACATGAGGCTAGGGATTGGAGCACAGGTCCTGGGGACCGGAACAGGGTCGTGGATAATAAGGCTGAACACAGAGCGGACCAGTAGAGGCCACGGAGTTGGCCAGCCAGGGTAGGATTCTGGGCTCTCCAACCCCCCAGTTCTGCGACCTCGGGCAAATCCACTGACTGCTGAGTATGGACTTTGCTACAGTGGAGACGGATAATCATGTCTGCCCTTCTTCCCTTCCTTACATTGAGAGAGGAGGAAATGAGGTAATAACTAAGTAACTCAAGGACCGTTTTAGTTCTCCCTGAACTTGGGTCTCTTTCTTCTATCCTCCAGAGTCCCAGGCCAGCCTCAAAGGCCACAGCCACAGTCCCTCCAGTGACCCACCACCATCAGCTATCCCTGCCTTCCTCTATTTCTCCCTTCATATATGCCCTCTCCTATGAGGGCCTCCCAGGGACAGATACCACCAGGTCCTCCTGGTCACAAATGTCCCAGCAGGAAGTACATCAGAAGATGGTGGTTGGGCCAGGATCTTCCAAATACCAGATTTACTTGTCAGTATGCATTATCAGAGAGGCAGGCCGTGCTGCACAGCACTCAGCACCTAGGACTCAGGCTTGGCCACTTACGGTGTGCAGTCTTGACAAGCCAGGCACTTTGTGCCTCAGTTTCCTTGACTCTAGAGGTTATAATAGTGTTCACAAATGTTCACTATTAAAATTAGATAATATTCAGCAAATCTATGGAGACACAGAGTAGATCAGTGTCTTCTGGTCTACTGGGGCTGGGGGTGGGAGGAGACCAGAGTGATTGCTCATGGAGGTAAGGTTTCTTTTAGGGTGATGGACATGTTCCCGAATAACACAGGCGTGATGGGTGCACAACATGAAGAATATACTAAAAACCACTGAAATGTACACTTCAAAATGTGCATTTTATGTTGTATGAATTTTATCTCCAAAAAAAAAAAAAAAATCTAACTAAAAAAAAAAGTCACGATTTTTAAAAATCAGCACCTATAAAGTGCTAAATGCCATGCCAGGAACACAGCCAACACTCGACAGAGGGGGAGAAGATGTTGCTAGTAACAATAATCTAACACCCACCTGGAGACCTCTGCCTCCCGCCCCAGCCCGGCATCCAGAGACAGGCAGGCAGTCTCAGGAGAATATCCAGAGAATCAGCCCTCCCGAAACCCACCAGAGTAAGGGACCCCGCCCCTCTGCCCCCAGTCCAAGCAGGGGCCACACCAGGCCACTCACAGCTGAGGGGCCTTCCAGGAGTCCTGGGTCTGGGTGGTGTCTCCGCCGCATCTCCCTCCACTGGGCACCCAAACACCAGCTCCAGCTCCTTGGCGTCTGGGGGAGGGATGGGATACCTCCCCACCGCCATCTCAACCAGAGACAGCCCCATGCTCCAGATGTCCGACTGCACCGAGTAGTGAGTCCCCTGGAGTCTTTCCGGCTGCACGAGAGACAGACACAGTTCTGATCACCTGTGAGCTAATCCGGGCCCGAGCGGCTGAGGGAGAGGCCCACCCCGAGGAGGCTCAAAGGTGGGCCTCAGGCCACCCTGCCTCTTTGAGGCTTGTGTGCACTGTAGGGAGTGGGCTGCTCTGCTTGGTCTGGGCCCCGGCCCTGGATCTACTGATGCATTTTATCTTCTTTGGGATCCACTAACTGCCTTAACCTGGTCTCTGACCTGCCTCCAACCACTGTGTTCAAATTCTACCTGGCTCCTATGGCTCTGACCCATGCCTCCTCCCGGACCTCAACTAACAGCCTCTGGCCTGCCTGGACCCCGGCTGCCGCAACTGTACCCCCAGTTTTGCCCCGCCTTGTCACTGTCTTGGACATGCAGGGTAGCTGGTTCAAAGCCCAGCCTGCAAGGCTCATCTTGTCACCTGGGTGTGGAACACAAGGCTTCCAGAACATGGGTCATGAACAAATTGCGCGGTAGGTTGAAAGAACAGTGGCCTTGAGAGTCGAGAAAGTTGAGCTCTAAGACCAGATCACTACAGACTCACTGACTGTCCTGGGACAACATGGAACAGTAGAAAAGGCAAAGGATCTGGGGTCAGGAAACCTCAGTTCAAGTCCCAGTTCTGTGACTTATAAACTATGTGATCCTGAGCCTCAGTTTCCTCATCTATAAAGTGGAGCTGATGAAGGTGGTGGTGAGGACAATACGGACATCAGAAAACACCCGCTCTCCTAACAGGGTTACTGAGAAGGCCAAACCCAATGGAACAGATGTTAGATGTCGCAAAATGCTATACAAATATGGGCTGTTACTGGCAGGAAGAGTCAGGGAAAAAAGTACGTATTACTATACAAAGCATTATTTTTATCCAGCGTTAACTGAAATAGCACATGTATTTCAAGAACTCCACACACACAAAAAATCTTCATCCTGACCACTGTACGTGTTTTTGGACATCATTAAGATCTCCCATAGGATTTTTCACTAACACTGGACTATTTTGGAACTGACCATGTAACCACAAACACCCAAACCACTAACCCTGGTCAACGGGTCCCAGGGCCTATTGGCAGATTTTGAACCTTGCAGCGGCAGATGAGTGGCCCAGAACGCTAGCTGCTCAGTTCTTGGACACTGAGGGAAGAACCTGAAGAGCCCTGCTCCGTGTTTCTTAAAGACTGTGTCACTTGAGTGGAGGGGGCGGAAATGTGGGTCAGCACTGGGCCAGTCATGCGGACAGTGGCTGCCCAGGTGGGGGCAGGGGCGGGCGAGAAGGAATGAGGATGTGGGCATCAACTTCCACACATGGAGGCCGGAAGCAGGTGTGGAATTGGACCCAAAGGCCAAGTGAGGGCGTGCTGAGCACAGGGGACTAACTGGCAAGGGGACGTGGCTTTCAGTCTAGGCTCTGCATCTGCCTTTCCTCATCTCTAAAATAAGAGTGATAATCTGCTCTTCACGGGGCAACCACACAGATCAGATGAGCTCACTCAAGGATGTGGAAGAGAACTCAGAAAACACCCTGTGTGCCGAGATGCCCCAGCCTCTGCCTCCCCACCGGATTAATCCACGCCTAGATCTCCACGGAGATCCCCACTCACCCAGAGTCACATCTCCCCCTTTCTGAATCCTTCTCTGGGGCACACTAGCCAACTACCACCAGTTCAGTCAACCAAACATTAGCCTACTCACCAAGCACTCCCCAGGCACCTACCACATGCCAGGCCCCAAGCCAGCCCCTAGGGACAACTGAGACCCCCCCACAGTCCTATCCCTGCCCCCGTGAAGCTTGGGGCATGGGGGTGAGAACATGCCGATGCAGCCACCGATGCCTTCTCCCTCATTTCCTTCTCCTCCCCCGCCATCACCCACCCCCTGGCCCCATGGGGGAAGCCACTCCCTTGGCTCCTATCCCCGACCAGGCAAGATGCTGGAGAAACGGAACCCACTGCTCATACCGACATGTAGGACCTTGTGCCCACGAAGGAGTTGGCCATGGAGTCGATGAGTTGCCCACTGACCCCAAAGTCACAGAGCTTGATCTCCCCACGGGAGTTCACAAGGATGTTGGAAGGCTTGACATCTGCAGGAGAGAGAACACAGAAAGGGAGGGCGTTGACACGGGTGGACTGGGGAGGGAGAAGGATCAACATTCTCCAGACAGCCCAGCCCTGACCATGAGTCCAAGCACCTGCGACCATCACACACAGCAGCCCCTGGCTTGCAAACGCTGCACACCAAGGTCCCTTATGCCCCCTTATTCAGGGTTTGAGAAAGGATTCTCAGGGGAGGAAATGGCCACCTGTTGTACAAGCAGGACAGAAAGGCAGCAGATTCCCACTCTTGAGAATCTGAACTTGAACACATGACCCACAGGAGGTAGTCAGGTATCACGAATAATCAAGATTTCAAACTTCATTGCTTCAATCACCCTTACTGGCAAGACCGAGTAGCTATGGCTGGATCATGAGGCGGGAAGAAAAATATAACTAATAAAACCTGTATGCTTGCTAAGGCTACAGACCAGAGACTAAAAGGAAATGGGATAGGGGCAGGAGTTTCAATGCTTGACCTTGATACCAAGCACAGAGCATCATTTTCTGAATACGTGTGGCAGAGGCTGGGAGTGAGGCCTTATGATTGCCTTTCTCGGAAGTGAGTTCCCAAATAGTCTACAGAGCTGAGGCCCACTGTCAGTCAAGGAGAGCCCCTCACTGCCCTACTGGGACCAGGCAAGGCAATGCCCCCAGAATCAGCCCCAACCCCTTCCCTGCACCCGGACCCTCCCCACTTCCCACCGGGCTGCCCCCATGACTACTAGACTAGTTCATCAGCCTTTCCCTTTGCAGAGGGAGGTTAACTTTCAAATGTTTTTCTTCCCCCACTTCCCCTGATGCAAACCACTGCCCTGTCAAGTGGGCAGAACAGAGTCCAGTGTTCTCATTTACAGGTAGGGAGACGAGGCTGGGACTTGGTAAAAATCCCCAGGCCAGGGTTCTGTGGGCAGACATCAGCAGTGGGAGCCACGCAGTAAGCAAGCCATACCCAGGGGCAAAGCATAAACCAGACAGACAGTCTTTGACAGAAGTAATAGAGGCACTATTATAGAAATTATAGAATATCTGGAAAATTAGAGGAAAAAAACCAATCCCCATAAGCCAAAACTGCTAGAACCACTATTCCCATTTTATTATTTTTCCCTTCAATACTCAGATGAATCCATTGACAGGAACACTTCTGAGATCTGGCAGGTTCAGTTCCAGACCACTACAATAAAGTAAGTATCACAATAAAGGGAGTCAAATAATTTGTCTGGGTTTCCTGGTGCATATAAAGGTTATGCTGGGACACCTGGGTGGCTCAGTTGGTTAAGTAGCTGCCTTCAGCTCAGGTCATGATCTCAGGGTCCTGGGATCGAACCCCAGGTAGGGTGAGAGGAGCTGGGAAATCCCTTCTCAGCAGGGAGACATCTGCTTCTCCCTCCCCCTCTCCTTCTGCTCCCCACCCCTCCACTCATGTTCACTCACTCTCAAATAAATATATGTTTTAAAAGTTATGTTTACACTAGATGGTAGACTATTAAATATAAAGCAGCATTATGTCTTTAAAAAAAAAAAAAAGATGGGGGGCGTCTGGGTGGTTCAGTGGGTTAAAGCCTCTGCCTTAGGCTCGGGTCATGATCCCAGGGTCCTGGGATCAAGCCCCGAATCGGGTTCTCTGCTCTGCTGGGAGCCTGCTTCCTCCTCTCTCTTTGCCTGCCTCTCTGCCTACTTGTGATCTCTGTCAAATAAATAAATAAAATCTTTAAATAATTAATTTTTTTAAAAAAGATGTACATACTTGAATTTAAAAATACGTTATTGCTAAAAAATGCTAACCATGGTTAACCTGAGGTTTCGGCAAAGCACAATCACTGATCACAGATTACCATAACAAACATGATAATGAGAAAGTTTGAAAAATTCAAGAATTACCAAAATGTGACCAAGAGACATGAAGGGAGCAAACACTGTTGGGAAAATGGTATAGACTTGCTCAACACAGGACTGATGCAAACCGTCATTTTGTAAAAAGTGCAGTATCTGCAAAGCACAGTGAAATGGTACATGCTTGTATTTATCCTTAAACAGTTTCTAACAAGTCTTTTTAAGTTTCTTTCCAAGGGTAAAGTGGGAAAAAAGCACCACAAAAACACCCTCTCCTGGGGCGCCTGGGTGGCTCTGTGGGCTAAGCCTCTGCCTTCGGCTCAGGTCATGATCTCAGGGTCCTGGGATGGAGCCCCGCGTCGTCGGGCTCTCAGCTCAGCGGGGAGCCTGCCTCACCCTCTCTCTCTAACTGCCTCTCTGCCCACTTGTGATCTCTGTCAAATAAATAAATAAAATCTTTAAAAAAAAAAACACAAAAAACACCCTCTCCTATCCCAGTAGGTCCTTTCCCTGCCCCTCCCACCTCAGCCTTCATTCCTGCTCAAGATCCTCTGTGCCCACCACCCCTCCACCAGAGGGCCTCACCACTGTGGGCCCGGAGCCAGGACTGTAACCAACATGCACCAGGGGCTCTAAAACCTTTGTGACAGAATGGCTCTGAACTCACCGTGTACACACACAAGCCCTCAGAGCCACTGGTGTGGTCCTCCCAAGACCCAACCCTCACCATGGCACAGGACGTGAGACCTTTCCCAACCCCTGGCACCCTCCCTGTGTCTCCTACATACAGACTTCTAGAATGCAGGCATCAGAAGTAATGGGAGAGGGAATCTGGCTTCTCCTCTTCAGTCTAATGCCCAGAAGGGTCTAGGAACTTGGCCCAGGTCCCACAGCAGAAACTGGGTACAGCTTGGAACCAGAAAGTCAGATCTTCTCTGATACCTAGGCCTGTCCTCTTCTCGCCCACCCCCCTGTCACATGACCTAACTCTGCTCCCCTCAGCCACTTCCTGTCGTGTAGCCTCCTGTGCAATCCCTTCAAACACACTGGTTAATGTTCAGGATGCAGTGGGCTCCGTGGAGTGGCAGGACAGAGCTGGGGACGGCTAGCTGGGAGATGGCGCTATGGGGACAGCACACACTGACACTCCAACACTTGCCACCGGATGCCCCAGCCCTTCACGCCTGTGCCTCCTTCACCTCCCAAATGTGCCCAAGGCAGGTTGGGCCTTGTTCTCAAGTCGAAGAGCACCCCTGGCTAAAGGGACCTGTATTCAAATCCACGCCCTGCCCGCACCCCGGCCTTCCCCCCCTCCACTTGCAGCCTTGAGCGAGTCCCTCTACAGCCTGTCAGTGACGCGGTGCTAATAGTCACAGCGCTTGTGACCTCACCTGATGGTGACTAGGACCAACCTGGTGGGCATTTACATGGCACAGGGCACCCCTGCCCCTTACAGGGACAAAGGATTCTTTCACAGGCAACCCTCCACAATGAGCACGATGAGCAGTTCACAGCACCAGAGCCCTGCTTCCTCCCTCCCCAGAGAGCAGCCCCCACCCACCTCCACCTGAGCTTTTTCTTTTTTTAAGATTTTATTTATTTATTTTTTATTATAAAATTATAATAATATAATTATTATTTTTATTTATTTATATTATTTTTATTATTTATTTGAGAGAAAGAGAACACAAGCAGGGGGAGCGGGAGAGGGAGAAGAAGACTCCCCGCTGAGTAGGGAGCCGGACTCAATCCCAGAACCCTAGGACCACAACCTGAAGGCAGACCCTTAACCACCTGAGCCCCCCAGGCACTCCCCACCCTCTTTTCCTTCCTCTGCTGGCTCAGAGGTTCTCTCCAGGCCGCAGCTGCTGCTCAAGAGTGGCCACACGGCCTCTGTCCCTGCTGGGATCTGATTTCTATTCACATGGCAAGCAAGCTTCTTTTTCCCCAAAATTATGTAACACGGCTTTCCTCCACCCCTGGCTGTCAGCTCCGGCCTCCCCCACGGCCAGGGAAGGAAACTGCCTGGGAGGCTGCAGAGACCATGGGTGATGGGTCGGAAGAGCGGAGGGAAATCCTGAGGGCTTTTCCCTGCCTGGACCACACCCTGGGACCATAGGCAAGGCACACAGCCCTGCTTGGTGACCTGGAAGGGCAGACAAGAAGCTGCCTGCAGACCTGGGCCTTGAAATCACTCAACTCCAGAGCAAGCGGCTGAGCCCCCAGACCAATGCATGCTTCCCCCTGGCGGCCCGCACCCCATCAAGCTCTTCTCTGGGGGCAGAAGAGGTCCATGTCACCCAAGTCCAGACAGACTGCTTCCTCCCCCTGTCAGCATCCCCCCTTTGCTCTCCACAATGGCCGCCCTCCCTCCTCTGTCCTGTGCTCACTGTCCTTCTCTGGCAGGACAGCCCCTGCCTCTCAGCTGGTCTTTCCCAGCCTGCCACTGCTCAGGCCTTACCTCCCCAGCTTCCTGCTGTGACCCAGCCCCAAGCTCAGGCCTGCCCCCCTAACTGTGCTGGTCCCTGCAGGTGAACCATGCACCTTTCCCACTCACCCTCCCCTCAGCTTCCCGGGTGCCAAATTCTTCTGCATCCCCTTCCAGTCCTGCTCCTGGAGCCCTGGGAGGCTTGTTTCATCTGGCTTCCCCCCACAGCTTTCCCAGCAGCAACCTCAACCACTGCTGAATCCACAGGCCCAGGTCCCCTCTGCTTCCCAAGGCCCTTTCTCACCCCCAGTATCAGGAGGGCGAGGCCGGGAGGAGCCCCAGGACCTGGTGGGCTAGGCTGCATTGTAAAGGAAGCATCCAGCACCCACGAGGCCCCCAGGCTGACAAGCTACCCCAGGAAACCTATGAGAGGTGAAGGTTTGTGGCCCTGATCCTGCTCAGCCCCCACAACAATGAGGACAGGTAAGCCCTTTTTCAAACATAAACGAGGAGGTTTTATGAAACCTCCTTTTAGTTTTTCATGAAAAAACTAAGTGGATGAAGTATTTTCTTCTCTCCTATTTTCTGCCCCAGAAATAACTACTGTGCAAAGCCTTCTGATTCTTCTAAGAGCAAATGATTTTAACTTAATTTCTGAGCATTCTCCACCCCTGTAAAACAAAGGGTTTGGATTAAATAATTCAGTGGGTCACTGGGTTATTCTATAAACACTTACAACTGAGCTATGAGTAAAAAGGGACCCAGTTCCTGTGTCCTCAAGGCCATCACCACTAGGGGAGACAGGACACACAAAGTAACAAGAACATGTGCCTGTGGGTATGATGGTAAGGGCAAGGAGAGAGGGATGCTCAGGGCACTTGGACTGTGCCCTGAATTCTCCCAGCCAGCCAGGCTCAACACCAGCCTGACTAGTGGACAAGGTCCTTTGCAGGCAGATGGAGCAAGGAGAGGGTCAGCCCGCCAAAGGGTACTATATTCGAGGAACCTCATTTTGTTTGGCAGAGAAGACTATTACAGGAATTTGCATTCCCTATGGGGGCGGGGTTGGGGACACAAGATGGAAGGAGATGGGGCACAAAGGAACAGAGGGCAGAGTTGCAGGGGAAGGACTGGGGAGCACAGAAGCAACAGGAGGAAGAGGAAAGAAATGAGAGCTCTGGAGAAGCAAACCGAGTGACCCCTGGAAGCCACACTCTGGCTCATCCGTGACAAAGGCTAAAACCAAAAGGGAGAGGACTTTGGATAAGTGAGGGAGTCAAAGGTTAAAGAAACAGAGGGAAAAAAAAGAAACAGAGGAAAAGGAGATTTTTAAATGGTTCCTTTAGGCCTCAAATGACCTCTTCTTAGCAACCCTAGCAGATCCCTATTAACTCTTCTCTAAAGGTGAAGAAACAGAAGGGAAAGGTGGCAGACCCTGGTATGTCAAATAATGGTCTCCACAGAGCCACCTCTAGTTATCTTATCCATGACCTCAGGGAGCCAATTAAAGAGCAAAGATAATTAACATTCAGAGAGAATCCCAAACCCTACAGCTAGCCATGAACCTTCTGCCACCCAAACTTCCCAAGAGCACAGCTTTCCCCCCTCGCTGCCTTCCCCCAGCAAAGGAGGACGGATGTGGCTGCAAGGCTAGGGTGGGGGGATGGGGCGGGCGAGCCTGGGCCTGGGAAGACCCCACAAAAGCTCTGGTTCCACGAAGACCTCCTATGCCAGGGCTTTTAAATACACAGGCCTCTCTAATCCTCACAACAATGGGGAGAAGCAAGCTCCACACACCCCCGTGTACAGATGAGAAACACAGAGGCCCATAGTCAGGGAGCCGTCTGTGAAGGTGACACATGAAGCCAACGGCAGAGGCTACAGTAGCGCTCAGGCTCTCAATTATCCGGAGCCTCGATAATTAAGCTCTAAATCACAGGGCAAATGTTAAGCTGTACTCCAAAGTTCCAGAAAAGTCCTTATTCGGGTGCAGGGGACGGTGGTCAGAAGGTACAAACTTTCAGTTGTAAGAGAAATCATCCTGGGATGGAATGTACAACCCAGTGACTAGAGTTAACAATACGGGACCGTACACTTGGAAGCTGCTGAGACAGGACATCTTTTTTTTCTCCACCCAACCTGGGGCTCAAACTCACAACCCCAAGATCAAGACTTGCGTGCTCTATTGACCGAGCCAGCCAGGCGGCCCTCCAAGGACATCTTAAAAGTTCTCATCACAAGGGAAATAAATGTAATCATGTCACGACGAATATTAGCTAAACTTACTGTGGTGATCGTTTCCCAAAAGATGCACCCATCCCATCGGCAGGCCACACATCCAAAACACAATGTTCTATGTCAATCGTATCTCAATTTTTTTAAGTTGTGGTTGGGAAAGGGGATCACTCACATTACAGACATAACAAGCTCTATCTGGGAACGTGATCTGACTTTGGAATCGACAAATCCTTTAAGTCTGGCAGTGAGAGAAAAGGCTTCTCTGCTCCTGGTGAGGGAGAGTTCGCTTCCTTCTCCAGCTCTGGGAAGATCCCGCCTGCAGAAATTTGCTAAAGGGGAACCAAAAGCTGCTTCCTACCTCCTTCTGCCTAACAGCACAATTCAACCAGGGAACTTTCAGAGCACCACAGGCCAGGTCCTAACATGCAGCTACTTTCCTCTCTCCACTTCTTACAACCAAGGCCACCAAGTGCAATTTAATTTTTTTTCTCCCCTCCCAAGATTCATTAGTTTTGAAGTGCTTTCATTTTCTACCTTTGTGCACCCCTTTCTGCAAATTCAGTGTTCATCTCCTGACCCAAAAGGCACGCAAATGTTAACAATTAAACGAGACATTACTGGGAACGTTCTGAATCCATTTTTCTTTTTCAGAATTTGGTTTTCATTAGTACATGCCATTCTAAGAAATGATCAACATTTTTAAAACAGGATGTAACAAAAGCCACGGCAAAAGGTATAGGGGTTATACTCAAGAGGATGGGGGGGTGGGAAGAGACAGCAAAAGGAAAAGAAAAAGGGGAAAGGCAGTCATGGGAAAAGCTGATTCTTAGTCTCTCATTTTCAATGAGCCCTTAATAATAATTGACAGAACAGCCCCATTTTACAGACAGAGAAATCAAGGCTTAAAGAAATAGCTGTCCCTTCCCAAAGATCACAAAGTAATTTTTCCATTAAAAGAGAATGCCTCTAGGTGCCTGGGTGGCTTAGTTGGTTAAGCATCTGCCTTTGGCTCAGGTCATGATCCTGGGGTCCTGGGATTGAGTCCCGCATAGCATCGGGCTCCTTGCTCAGTGGGGAGCCTGCTTCTCCCTCTGGCTGCTTCTCCCCTTGCTTGTGTGAACTCTCTTGCTCACTCTCTTTCAAATAAATACATACATACATATATATATATATATATATATATATATTTTTTTTTTTTTTTTTTTTTTTTTTTTTTTAAAGAGAAAGAAGAAGAAGAAAGAGAAGAAACTGCCTTCAAGCACACATTTCCCTTTGCAGGATGCAGGCCAATTCAGAGGCCAGTCGATCTGTGGTCTATCACAAAGCCAATCACCCACCTGCAGGCAGGAAAACAATGCTAACTTGGATGCTTAGCATCCACAATTCAAGAAAGGGAAATTAGCTAAAAGACCTGTTCTGACCTGCTGAAGGCTAATTTACTCAACAGCAGGAGAGGGGGAGAAAAGACACTGGAAAAAGGAAAGGTAGAGAGAGCCGGAGATCTGCTCATTTTTAAATACCAAGTGAGAGAGAATTTCTAGTAACATCGCTGTATTTATGGTGGCCAAAACTCCACCAAAGTCAGGCATGCCCGGGACGCGTGGGTGGCTCAGTTGTTAAGCAGCGGCCTTCAGCTCACGTCATGATCGGGGGTCCAGGGATCAAGAGCCATATCAGGCTCCCTGCTCGGCTGGCTCCCAGCCTCACGCTGAGATGTACCACTAGATGACGTGGTCACTCTGCGGTGCAAGGCCACAGAAGCTGGGCTCCATCCTGAGCAACAGTTAATGACATCTGCTCCTCGCTTGATCACCTGACTTCTGACTCAGGCATGGTCTCCTGGGCCCATGGTCCTCCTCAAGAAGTTATCTGTAACTGAGGAGAGTGCCAGTCCCAGCCCCAGGTTTCCCTTAGAAATGAGGCTTTGTGACGTGAGAAGGAACATGACACAGCTCTTCCAGAACCCTCAGCCTGGGCCAACAGGGCTTTCCCTAAAGGGACCAGGTACAGCCTTGAGGCACAGGCTTGGGCCTCACGCTCCCTTGCACCACAGCCGGCTTGGGACCAGTCCCTGGGCAAGTCTTCTAACCCCTTTCCCCCTTCCCCATCTGAATGCACGGCACCTGCCCTTGGCTCCGAAGGGGCTTCCCAGAATAAACCCTGACCACCTCCCCCTGGCACCTGTTCCCCTCTTCCCCCCACCGGGCTACTATCCTGACCCATACTTTCTCTTACTGGACCATGCCAACAGCCTCCTAACTGACCTCTCCCCCTCTCCAGATGTGGCTCATCTTAGCCACAACAGCCAGGGCCCCCTTCTTCAAAGGCCAGCTCACCTGACTTTCCTGTGTAGGACCCCTCCTTTGTTCTCCGCTGCCTATGATAATGTCCAGCTCCTGGGCAGGACCGTGAAGAACCCCCTTGAGTGCTTCAAGCATCCCTTACCGGACTCCCACCACTTGCCATCAGGAACCCTAGACAACCCAAACAACTTGCTATTTCCTGTGTTTTCTGCCTCCGTGCCACCATTCCTGGGCTCCGCTCCACCTGGTATTCCTTTCCCGGATGCTGCCACCTGTGTACCATCTCCCTGCTGTAGAGCTCGGCACACATGACACCCCCTCCACAGTGCTTCCACAGTGCTTCCCCCGGGGGCCTGAGGAAGCACTCTCCCTCCTCCAGCAGCCCATCTGCCTCGCCTGAAGAGCTAAGAGACACTCATCTGGAGCCATCATCCATCGCTGTGGGTCTAGCAGCTGAGGTAATTCTAGAGAGAACGTGACTCACATTTCTCACCAAGAGACCAGCATACTGGATTCTAGCTACTAATTAGCCACTCTCCGTTTCTCTCCATCTGTAAGGTAGAGCAGTCTAGAGCGAGTTCAAAGGAATCGGTTTTTCCCGTAAACTCACTGCCCCCCTGAGGCTGTCACCACATGACTGGTGGATAAGACTGGCCGGCAAAGGAAGCAGGAGCGCAGCCCGGCCACTTCCTGGACGCCCTGGGCAGCCTACAGATGGAGGCCACGGCACACACCCTTGCCACCCAGACAGGGACTGTCATCAGTACAGAACCCCGTGTGCAGCCTCAGGGGCCACTGTGACTTTCTGCTCAGGGAAGCCTGGCAGGACACCAGAAGAGGACCAGCACGTAGGACAGTGTCTGCCAACGATCACAGAAGAAGCCATTCAGAAACTCACCACAGGTGAGTCTGCCACAAACAGCCTGCAAAATGACAACAACCAAAAACCTATTTGGGCCACTTCTGATCTTGTCTCGCCGACAGCGACAGGAAGACGTCAGGGGTCTGTCTAAACCCTGACCCTGGCTGAGGACATGGTTCCTCCAGGGACTGTTGCTAACACACCCACAACGTGCTCTGGAGACCCCAGCTGTCCCCAGGACTGAGATCCAAAGGCACTCTCGAAGTCTCGGCAGAAGACTTAACTCTCAGACCTGACCGCTCCCCAGGCAATAAGGAACTTGCCCAGAGTACCCTCCCAGCAGGACGGCCCCCAATACAAACTACTCTAGGTCTGAAGAGAGCCATTGGCCAAGCCCCCCCCTGAGAAATCAAGGCTGGCTGTTCAAGGGCGCTGCGGGCCCAAGGTCCTCATCCAGCACTGCACATCATGATGACACAGGCCACACACTGCCCCATCTGACTGAAGGAAAAGAAAACCGAGTTGAGGCAACATTTAAAACTATTCTTGGCATTTATTGATCTTCACTAGCCAGCAACTCCAAGGGAAAAACAATTTATGGGCTAAGCTGTATGAACTATCACTTTAACTTACATAATGTTTCTTCAGAGTCTCGATCAAAATAAGACCTTGATTAGTGGAGCAGGCTACAAAGAAACACGAATCACTGCTTTGAGTGGCATGAAGTGGTCCTTAGGACCCCGACCTCCCACCCTGGAACTCAGCCTAACCACATGAGCCAGCTTTTACATGCACCAGATCTAGGAGCTCCTTCCACAGGGAGTGGAAAAACTGCCTCGAAACCTTTGTGGTTATTTCCTTTCTGATGTTCAGCATCAGGGAAAAACCCTCTCTCCTACCTACGCCATCCATGTTTTCACCAAGCACTCAAGGCTGAAAACCTTAGAGCTGAGTCTTGTGCTTAAATTCTAAAGTTTCCTCAATCAGGGAATGTGTCTTCCCCTTAAAACTCAGTGGTCAGGAAGCTTTTTCTGACAAAGATCACAGAGCAAATATTTTTAGGCTCTGAGGGCCATACGGTCTCTTTCAGAAGCAACCACTCACCTTTGCCATTATAGCACAAAAAGTCACGGAATAAGCACGCTATGTTCCAACAAAACTTCATTATGGACACTGAAATTTGAATTTCATACAATTATCACATGTCACAAAATTCTGAAAAACAATTCTTGGCTTGCGGGCCCTACAAAAATAGGCAATACACCATATGTGGCCTGTGGGCCACCAGTCTGCCCACCTCTGCTTAAATGTGTAATTACCGTTTTGATCTATTAACAGTTTTTGTCTCTCTGACCCAGGGCTTAATCCTTATTTGTAGTGAAAAATAATTTTTCTTCCTAATTTGCTAGCTTTCAGCATCTGTTCCTCCTCTCCACCCTCCAGCAATCAACCCCCTCTTTTCTTTTGGGGTTTCTGCTAGGGAGTCAACCAAGAAGCTCCACCTATCTCTCCAGGGGGTGGGCTTATAATCCCAGATGGCCAACCAGACTACGCTAGTCCCTGGAACACAGTGATTGGCCCATTAGTGGGCGGGCACTGCTAGCATAGCCAATCAGTGATTCAAACCCGCAGGAGTGGCAGATCTCTTTCTCTGGAACACAGTACTAATCCCCGGAGTTGGGGGCGTCCATGTCGCCCCCAGTGAAAAGTTTCCAACTATACAGGGGACCCACAACACGAGGTTTAAGGCCGAGAGGTAATAGGGTCCTAAAACTGTCATTTCAACCCCATATTCATCCCTGCCTTCCAACAGGTAACCCACGCCAATACATTCCCTCTTTTCATTAAGTAATCTTGCATTGGATTTCTGACACAACCAAAAAATCCTGACTAATTATATCACATCAAATTCTATTTGAAAGTTGGCAGGGTAGCGATTCATGCATAAAAAATGACACTGGCTGTGTTCCACCATGTATTTAGAGTCACTTTTCCCCTGTTAAACTCCAAGCTGCTGGAAGATATAATTCATTTCTGAGCCATCTTTATGCCCTCTGTAGTGATTCACTCAGTACCTTGAACTTGGTAGGTATTCTATGAATATTATACAGATACTACTTTCCTTGGATGAGGGAAGCCAACGGGGAGAAGGGCAAATAAAGATGGAGCAACATGAGCACGTACCCAGCCATGACCATACACCAGGACGCTACCCAGAGATTCCAGACACAGCTTATACTCCCAGGGGCCTCACACATCTAACCCCGACTCCCCAACCAACAGCCCACAAACCACACACACCAGGCTGAGCCACACAGGCTGCTCCGCCCTTTGAACACCCAAGGGTGTCTACCCAATGCCAGGACAGACTGACAGAGGACTTCTACTACCTCTCTGACCTCAGTCTGTTCTAATAATGAAGCTCTTCTTTCCAGCTCCTCTTCTAACTCAGGCAAAAGACCTGGAGGGAAAAGTATCCTGACATGGGACCTATCCTCTCAAGCAATAAGGACTGCCCTGATGCCAACAAGACCCTGTGTGACTGACCCCAAGACAATGACAAACCTAACCTCTGTCCCACATTTTCCTTATATAAACCTGAAAGTGGGGCGCCTGGGTGGCTCAGACAGTTAAGCCTCTGCCTTCGGCTCAGGTCATGATCCCAGGGTCCTGGGCTCGAGCCCCGCATGGGGCTTTCTGCTCAGCGGGGAGCCTGCTTCCCCCTCTGTTTGCCTCTCTGCTTACTTGTGATCTCTGTCTGTATCAAATAAATAAATAAAATTTTTAAAAAAAGAAAGAAAGTGTCGGCCTCACTGGAATAAATTCCTTTCTCTTTTCACCACCAGTCCTCTCTCTGCCTTTGATTTTGCCAGCGGCCAGTGGCCAAACCGGGTCTATTTGGAACCCCCAGAGCCCAGTGCTCTTGCACCCCTGTGCCCTGGCTACAGGGCACACTGATTCCCTACCAGTCTTTTTTTTTTTTCTTTGCCACCCAGCATCCCAGGCGAGGAGGCAGGGGGCAGGCAGGGTCAGGGGGCAGACAGGGAGTTGGATTTGTGGGCTGGTGCCAGGACTTAGTGCCCCTCTCCACCACCCACCAACCCAAAGGCAGGTGGGACAAGCACAGTGATGGATCGTGACTCCCTTTACAGCCTAAGGCTGTGCAAAGTGCAGCTGGATCCCGGGGCAGGGGGCGGGGCACTTGCCTTCGAAGCATTCCCTACAGATGAAGAGTCCAGAACAGCTGGCCATCACTTCAGACACTGAGAATATCAGCTGTACCAGTCCTGCCCACGAAGTCCCACTCTGTGGCAGCAGAGACAAATCACTCCAGGAATGAGGGGGAGAACGTGGTTTGTACCCAGCATGGACACATCAGTAATACAGGAAAGCTAGCCACATGCAGGCCCAGGCAGGGTATCCCACTAGCACCAAGGGTCCTTCAACTCACCCAGTCGACTAAAGATAAACAAAAAACTTTCAAGAGACTGCTACCCAGCTGTAAAAACAGGACCTAAATGGCACGTGAAAACAGTTTCTCCCCAACTACCCATATGGCTCTTCCTCTCCCTGAAAAAGCAACTGATGAGTATTAGTACCACACCGGCCATGAGGCTAAGAAAGCCGAAGCGACCCATGGAAGCTAGCGGCTTTTCTGCTGACACAACCCAGCCTCCCAACCGGAGCAGCCCGGGTCCCTGCCCCACAGGGTGTGTGGGTCCAGCTCTTCAAAAAATTCTCTGAACTTTCCCAGGATCTCAAAACTTTTAAGTGTTTTGAGGTGCTTAAACCAGTGTCTGGCAATCATAAAAACCTACTACCTCATCTCCTAAGCGGCCATAACATATATGTCAACTATGTCGGTCAAGCACCTTTTTAAGTGCGTGTAGGCATCATCTCAATCCTCAGAGCCCTGGAGGAAGGCTATTCTCTCCATTTCCCTGAGGCTTGGAGAAGTTAAACAACGTGCCCAAGGTTTCCCAAACGCTGAACTTCTGGCACCAGGATAGAGTGAAAAAACTGTGGCCATAATATTTTGTGGTTGCTCCCAACGAGACAGAATCTGTCCCTCTACATTTTAAGCCCTGACTTGATCACATGACTTTTTCTTTCTTTCTTTTTTTTTTTTTTCCCTCAGCCAAGAGGACATTACCAAACCTGACAGAAGCAGAGCTTTAAATCGTGCTTGACTAGGGTTAGCCCTCCTTCTACGTCAGGAGTAGTTTCAACCCCAAGGCCACTGTGGAAAGAAGCCAGGGCATTAGCGTCTCAGAGGATGAGTGAAAACATGAGGAGGCCCAACCAACCCACAAAATTACAGAAAGTAAGACACTGCTCTTTCTGTCTCTCTTCTTTTAAAGATATTTGAGAAAGAGAGAGCAGGGGGAGAGGCAGAGAGAGAATCTTGAGCAGATCCCACACATAGGGCTGAATCTCACGACCCATGAGATCATGACCTGAACCAAAACCAAGAGTTGGATGCTCAAATGACTGAGACCCCAAGCACCCTTATACACTGCTATTTTTAAACTACTAAATGCTGGGACATCTGGGTGGCTCAGTAGGTTAAGCACCTGCCTTCCGCTCAGGTCACAATCCCAGGGTCCTGGGATTGAGCTCCACATCGGGCTCCCTGCTCAGTGGGGCGTCTGCTTCTCCCTCTGCCTGTTGTTCCCCTGGCTTGTGCTCTCTTTCTCTCCGACAAATAAATAAAATATTTTTAAAAAATGAAAATAAATAAATAAATAAATAAACCTGTAAGTGTTGGGCTGGTTTATTCCACAGCAAAAGCTCACTGAAATAATCACTAAGTTATCACCAGTAAATCAATATCAACAAGTGGGAATAAAGAATGTGAGGCAGAGAAAAAAACCTCTTCACTTCTTCCCCATTTGTCTCAAGGGCATAATGAGAAGAAACGGAGTTTAAATTTCATCAGGAAAAGAATATATTTAGACCAGAGGGAAAAATTATTGGCAGCAAGGAAGCCTAAAGACAGAGGCAGGGAGACTGAGTTGTCCCACTGTCACCCTCACTCAGGTTTCCAGGAACCATCCACTCATTGTTCTTGCTCAGGAATCACATTGTGCAAGAATACCATTCCACAGCCCAGGCCTCCCAGTGAATTCTTTCAGGGCTTCTGGAGAAGACGCACGACAGCGGGAGTCTGAACTGCGGAGAGCCAGGCCAAGCTGCCAGCGCACATGGCTCATTGGAGCCAAAGTCCCAGTGACTTCCCCTTCTTGGCTGGGCAAGGAATGAACTCTCCAACAAAGGTATCTGTCCAAAGATCCGTCTGGCTCACAGAGCAGCTCTTCATGCCAAAGAGTGGTAACTGGTGGAGCCAGAAAAGAAATTCCAGAGAAAAGTAGGGGCAGCACTAGGCAAAAGGGAAAAGCAAGTTGGTTATTCCAGGAATGAGCTGAAACTTTCCTCTCTCTGGAACGGACATGAAGTTAGAGCTCTCCATCACACACACAGCATACGGTACGGGTACGTGGAAGGCAGCGGGAAGAGAAAAACACTGGCCTAGATGAACGACTGTGTTAGAAGCAGGAGACACAGCTTCTTGGCCCGGTTCCACTGTTGATTCCTGTGTGTTCTGGCACAAGTTAATCACACTTCCACCCGTTTAACAGCCCTTGAAGGGCGAGCCACTCTCTGCCGTTCCGCTAGGGGCTGGGGACACAGAAAGGAATGAGACATGGCCCCTGACTTGCAGACATTCACAGACCAGTGAGAGGAAAACACACCGAGCCATGGTTTCCACATGTGGAAGACAGGCAAAAGAGACCTATCACAAGGTCAGTGTGACCAATAAGAAAAGTAGCGAACGCACATGATACAGCACTTCGTACATAACAGGCCCTCGATAAACAGTCATTACTGATTCCTGTAACAAAGGGATGGACACTGCCAGAGGAATACAGACGCAAAGCACTTCGTCTGCTTTGGGAAGGGGTTGGTTCATAGGAACACTTCTTGGAAGATATGTCTGAACCAAACAGTCACATTATTGCTATAGTAACACTGTAACTAAGCTAAACAGTAACATTATTTATTAATGATTTATGTGAGGCAGCCCTTTAAGCCTCACAAATATATAAAATATGTGTGTAATTTGCAATTACTGCCCTTTAGCATGAACTCTCCTCATTTTACGGATGAATAAATAACTCAGAGTTTATACACCCTATATATAAGAGACTTAGGATTTGAACTTTAACTGGCAGAGTCCCAAGGCTCGGGGCTATACTTGAGAAGATGAGCAGACTTAGCCTAGAAAAGGTATGAGTATGAGGGAGGGGGTGGGGTTGGGAAGCAAGCATTCCCAGGAAAGGCAGTAACAGCAGAAGGGAGCAGCACATAAAGGTCCAGCTCATAAAAGGAATTCCGTCTCACTGGGTCTCCATTTCTTCACAAATTACATAAAGGCAAAAGGAAGGCAATTCACCTTTGTTAGGCCCCTCTTTCTGTAAACCACTGTGCTAGTTGCATTCTGTGATTTCCTGAATCCTCACAGCAGCCGAGGAGGAGGCAAGAGGATTCTGTTTTATAAATCACACAATGGCCTTCCTCCACCAGATCCTCCTACACCACCGATGGTCCCACATGGGTCCCTCTAAGTGAGAATTTATGTCATTTGCAGCCCTCAAACACAGCCCCACGCGCAGGAAATGTTCACTTCACCTCTCCCTTCAGCTACTCCTATTTTCTGGAAGTAAGTACACTAGAATAATCTATCCTGGAATTCAGAGGTCTGGGAAAAAAAACAAAAACAAAAACAAAAAACACCCCACATCAAGGTCCATATACTGCTGGAAAACTGTTCCCCACACAAGTGGCACTGTATCTCCTTACCGCTACTTAATTATCACTAGAAAAAGGACAAAATGGTAGATAGTGATAAGAGTAGGAAGCCTTCTACAACTTTGCATTGTAAGTGTATAGTATGACACATTCTGAATGAAGTATATACACCTATGAACCCATCACCAATATCAGGATTTAAAATTTTGATTACTCCGGAAAGTTCCCTCATATCCCTTTGAAGGCGATCCCCACTCCAGCCCTCCACACCCTCAGGCAACCACTAATCTACTTTATTTTATTACTATGTTACTGTGGATTAATTACATCTGTCCTAGTAATCACATATATGGAATCCTACAGTTTGTATTCGTTTGTCTAGGGCTTCTTTTACTCAGCACAACATTTTTGAGATTCATCCAAGTTGTATCAACAGTTTGTTCATTTTTATTGTTGAGTTGCATTCTGTTGTGTAAATATATCAAAATTTGTTTATTCACTCGTCTGGTGATTAATATTTTGTTTGTTCTCGTTTGGGGATACTGTAAATAAAAATGCTATGAACATTTGTGCGTGAGTCTGTATGTGGACAAATGTATTCATTTCTCTTAAGTCAATGATGAGATGTGGGGTTGATGGACTAGTTGTATGGTTTAATTTCAAAAGAAACTACCAAACTCTCTTCCAAAGTGGTTGTCCCTTTCCCTGGCTGCTTTTAAGAAACTTGCTTTATCACTGTTTTTAGCAACTTCACTGGTTTGGGGGGAGGGGGGTTGTTTTTTGTTTTTATTTTTTTGCTTCTTGGTTAACAGCTTTATTAGTATATTATTTTCTTCTTTTTTAAAATTTTTTAAAATTTATTTGACACAGAGAGATTAAGCATAAGCAGGTAGAACAGCAAGCAGAGGGAGAGGGAGAAGCAGGCTCCCCAACAAGCAGGGAGCCCGATGTGGGACCGATCCCAGGACCCTAGGATCATGACCCAAGCCAAAGGCAGTCCCTAACCAACTGAGCCACCCAGGCGCCCCTACCATTTTCTTTTTTTAAGATTTATTTACTTGAGAGAGAACGAGAGAGAGACTATAATTTCATTTTTTTAAGATTTATTTACTTGAGGGGCGCCTGGGTGGCTCAGTGGGTTAAACCTCTGCCTTCAGCTCAAGTCATGATCTCGGGGTCCTGGGATCGGGTCCTGGGATCGAGCCCCGCATCAGGCTCTCTGCTCAGCAGGAGCCTGCTTCCCTCTCTCTGCCTGCTGCTCTGCCTACTTGTGATCTCTCTCACTCTGTCAAATAAATAAATAAGATTTTTTTAAAAAGATTTATTTACTTGAGAGAGAACAAAAGAGAGAGCGAACACGTCTGTGAGAGGCAGAGGGAGAGAGAGAATCTCAAGCAGACTCCCTACTGAGTGCAGAGCCTGAAATGGGGCTCAATCCCACACAGGACCCTGAGATCATGACCTGATCTGAAACCAAGGAACTGGATGCTTAACCAACTGTGCCATCCTGGTGCCCCTACTGGTATATAATTTTCATACAATAAACTCCACATGTTTAAAGTGTATCATTTGAAGAATATATATATGTGATCATCACCACAATCAAGATTATAAACATATTACCCCCAAAAGTTTCTTTGTGCCCCTCTAATTCTTCCCTTCCCCCCTTCCCTAACTCCACACACAACCACTGGTCTGCATTTCATCACTACAGATTAGTTTATAATTTCCAGAGTTACATAAATGGCATCACACAGGGGGCGCCTGGGGGGCTCAGTCATTAAACATCTGCCTTTGACTCAGTCATGATCCAGGGTCCTAGGATTGAGCCTCGCATTGGGCTCCATGCTCAGTCAGGAGCCTGCTCATCCCTCTGCCCCTCCCCTGCTCAGTGCTCTCTCCTTCCCTCTCTCAAATAAAATCTTAAAAAAAAAAAGTACAAACTATTTCCACCTATATAAAATAGAGAAAGCAAAAACAAGTCTACAGTGATAGAAAGCACATCAGTGGTTGCCCAAAGGTCTAAGGAGAAATGGGCATCAGAAGCGCAAGGGTACTTCTGGGGTGGTGGAAATGTTCTATCCTACTTATGGTGGAAGATGCATGTGAGGATTTATCAAACATCAAACATCAAACCTTCCGCTAAAGTGGCTGTCTTTTATCCAATATAAATTACACCTCAATAAAGTTTATCAGGAAATTTTAAAAAGCTGAAGCCAGAGGCCAGAAAAATGGAAAACATAGGGCTATGGACCATGTCCGTTCAGCCGCGGTGTGTTAATGGTGACAGGTGTGAGAAGGGAGGACTCAGAGGAGTGAGAGGGGCTGATGGAATCGACTGGCCAGCTTAGGAGCCACTTCTAAAATATGCATTTTTTTCAAAAATTATAAAATATACGTAACAGGGGCGCCTGGGTGGCTCAGTAGGTTAAAGCCTCTGCTTTCCGCTCAGGTCATGATCCCAGGGTCCTGAGATCGAGCCCCGCATCAGGTTCTCTGTTCCGCGGAGAGTCTGCTTCCTCCTCTCTCTCCCTGCCTGCCTCTCTTGCCTACTTGTAATCTCTGTCAAATAAATACATAAAATCTTTAAAATATATATATATATACGTAACATAAAATTCACCATTTTAACCATTTTCAAGCATACAGTTCTGGCAGTGAATACATTCATGTTGTTATGCAACTACCCCCACGGTCAGGGTTGTTAAGGTGTTGGTTTTGCTTTAACTGACCTGTAGATTCAAGGCCATCCCCCTGAAAATCCCAGTAACCTTTCTGTGTAGAATTGACAAATTACATCTAAAACAGAAATGGAAACACAGGGGCGCCTGGGTGGCTCAGTGGGTTAAGCCTCTGCCTTCGGCTCGGGTCATGATCCCAGCATCCTGGGATCGAGTCCCACATCAAGCTCCTTGCTCGGCAGGGAGCCTGCTTCGCCCTCTGCCTCTGCCTGCCACTCTGTCTGCCTGTGCTCGATCTCTCGCTCTCTCTCTCTCTGACAAATAAATAAATTTTTTTTAAAAATCTAAAAAAAAAAAAAAAGAACATGCAACTCGATCTCAGGGTCATGAGTTCAAGCCCCATGTTCAGTGTAAAGCTTACTGCAAACTAACTAGTCAAAGACTTGTTATAAAGATTAAAAACACTATTCCATAGCTTTCACACCAAAACAAAACACACAAGAGGATGCAACAACTTTTCAATTTCAGCTAAAATTCAAAACATAGTAACTAGCAAGTACTTCTTACCTCTGTGCATAATCTTGTGCTTCTCCCTCAGGTATGTCAGACCTTTTATTACCTAGAAGAAAGACAATATCACAAGATGGGAAATTGAAATGATGGTGGTTAGTCAGCCTCCATATTTTAAAATGATCTAGAAAATATTTCATCTAACATCACAAATTTGCCTTCTTTCCTTATTTTTTATTCAATTTTTAACCTGTCTTATCAAGAAACCATCTTTTTTTGGGGCGCCTGGGTGGTTCAGTGGGTTAAAGCCTCTGCCTTCAGCTCGGGTCATGATCCCAGGGTCCTGGGATCGAGCCCCATCGGGCTCACTGCTCAGCAGAGAACCTGCTTCCTCCTTTCTCTCTCTCTGCCTGCCTTTCTGCCTACTTGCAATCTCTGCCTGTCAAATAAATAAATAAAATATTAAAAAAAAAAAAAGAAACCATCTTTTTACATGGTATAGAATTGCTTTAAGCAACATTGATTATTTCAAGTTTAGACAACTTTAAAAACGCTTGTGCTTGAATTCCCCTTTTTTCTAAAGCTGCAATATAAAAAGGGGCTTTTTCATGCCACAGTGGGAATTCTTTTGGACACCCTGTCCTATTTCTGTAGACACAGATTTTAATATAAAGAAAGTCACTTTTCAGGTTCTGACAAGAGAAAGAGAGAGATTTATCTAGAATCTAGACAGGGAAAATTCTAGCAAGAAGACCCTACTCTTCTTACAAACGTTCCCTTGATTGACTTACTATCTTCCTCCCATGTTCATTTCCTGCCAACTCATTAACTTCCCGATGAGGGGGCTGGGAAGAAAAATTGCACAATATACTCACAGCAATGCTAACTTTTCCTAAAATTTGCTCAGGAATTCTTCCAGCTTTCTTCAGGACTTGATCCAAGGAACCCCCGTCCTAAGAAAAAGAAAACCAGCCCATTTAGTGACAGTATTTCTAACTATTCTTTCAAGTGTTAAACTTCAGCCGGGAAGGATATCTCACATGTGGCAAATCCCCCTGGAAGGGTACCATTTGACTTGTTCCAAACCTCAAAGACAGAAATGCAAAACATTGTGGGAGGAATCAAATAACCAAAAACTCAAGTCATATGAATAATCGTTAAATGAACTACCAATCCAGGAATCAAAAAAAGCTGTGTTGGGGCACTTGGCTGATTCAGTCAGTAGAACACATGACTCTTGATCTTGGAGTTGACAGTTCAAGCCCTATATTGGGTGCAGAGATTACTTAAAAATAAAACCTTTGGGAGGGAAAAAAAAAAAAAGGTTTGTGCTGAACTGAAGGAACAGTATATGGTTAGGACCAGAGGCTCTAGAGGCAAACTGTCTAAATTCACATCCCACCAACTCTGCCACTTACCATCAAGGGAACTTTGACCATGTTACTCACAACTTGTAAAATGGGGGTGATATTTTAAGGCTACTATAATAACCATAGGGTGACTATAAACATTAAACAAGCGAATATATGCAAAGCACTCAGGATAACATCTAGCCCATAGTAAATGCTCAATAAATGTCAGCCATTTTATCACCTTTATCACCAGCATATAAGTCACAACTTCTATTTGGTATTATCCTAAAAAATCAGTTAATAAAGTCAAAAGAAAAATGCCACAGAAAGTAATAATTCATTCCACAAATCCTACCAAGTGTCATGAAGCGGTGTTAAGTTCTATGGAGGATAGAGATATAAAAAAAAAAAAACCTGTTCTCATCCTCAATAAATGTACAGGGGTAACCTGGGTGGTTTAGTCGATCAAGCATCCGTCTGCCTTCAGCTCAAGTCGTGATCCTGAGGTTCCTGGGATCGAGTCCCACATCAGGCTCCCTGCTCAGCAAGGAGTCTGCTTCTCTTTCTCCCTCTGCCCCTTCTCCCCAACCCCCTTGCCCACTCATGTTCTCTCACTTGCTCTCTCTCAAATAAGTAAAATCTCTAAAAAAATAAAATGTACAAACTAGAAGGGTAAATATACAACTCCTAATAAAACTAATGCTTAAGAAAAGTGTTCCACATGCAGAAGAGAGAAGTAATTCTGATTTCGCTTTATAGAATGGCATTTGTTGGCTAAAATTAACAACTCAGGAAACAACAGATGCTGGAAAGGATGCGGAGAAAGGGGAACCACCTTTCACTGTTGGTGGGAATACAAACCGGTGCAGCCACTCTGGAAAACAGTATGGAGGTTCTTCAAAAAGTGAAAAAATAGAGCTACCCTAGGACCTAGCAATTGTACTACTAGGTTTTATCCAAAGAATACAAATAAAGTGTCTTGAAGGGGCACATGCCTCCCACTGTTTATAGCAGCAATGTCCACAACAGCCAAAATATGGAAAAAGCCAAGATGCCCATCAGCAGATGAATGGATAAAGATGTGTTTGTGTTCCCACAGTGCGTGCACAACCACACATGCTGGAACATTATGCGGCCATCAAAAATAAAATAAAGCAATGCCATTTGCAATGACATGGATCAAACTATAAGATATTATGCTAAGTGAAATAAGTCAATTAGAGAAAGACAAATATCATATGATTTCACTTGTGTGGAATTTAAGAAACACTGACGAACATAGGGGAAGGGAAGGAAAAATACATTAAGATACAAACAGAGAGGGAGACAAACCATAAGAGATTCTTAACCCTAGGAAACAAACTGAGAGCTGCTGGAGGGGAAGGGAGTGGAGGATGGGGTAACTGGGTGATAGGCATTAAGGAGGGCACGTGATGCAGTGAGCACCAGGTGCTATACACAACTGATAACCCCTAAATTCTACCTCTGAAACTAACAATACACTGTATGTTAATTAAACTGAGTTTAAATTATAAATTTTTTAAAAAAGAAAAAAAGGCACTCGAGGGGCACCTGGGTAGCTCAGTCAGTTACAAGTCCAACTCCTGATTTCGGCTCAGGTCCTAATCTCCCTCTCCCTCTACCCCTCACCCTGTTCACACTGCTCGCATGTGCATGCACTCTCTCTCAAGATAAATAAAGCTTTAAAAATTAGTCTGAGTTTGGGGTGCCTGGGTGGCTCAGATGGTCGGGCATCTGCCTTCAGCTCGGGTCGCGGAGGGCAAGGGGTAGAGGGAGAGGGAAAGAGAAACCCAAGTTGATGGCCCTCCTGCTGAGCGCAGATCCTGCTACACTGGATCCTACAACCTTGAAATCACGACCTGAGCCAAAATCAAGAGATGGAAGCTCCACCGACTGGGCCATGCAAGAGCCCCATTTGTTGTTGTTGTTTAAGTATCTGAGAGAGAGAGAAAGAGTTAGACTGATATTTAAAGTATCTCATCTACACTGAGCAGTTACCAATGTCATTTACTAATCACCTCTGTGAAAAGCATAGGCACATGTGAAAAACTAGGGATGGAAAAAACTATAAATACAGAAACAAACACCCTCTGCTTGGGGAAAAAGAACACTCATGAGGCAGGGCACCTCAAACCTCCTCTGAAACAAGGCAGGGAACAAATGGTTGAATGAGGAGAACAAACATCACTACAGGTGCTCAGAGGAGGAAGGGGCTAGGCAGGGAAGAGCTGGCAGCAGGAGGGACATGGAAACTGCACCTGAGGCAGCAAGACACGGTGAGCAGAGGGACATCTCTGTAAGCTTCCTGCCTCCAAAACCACCTAGCCTCGGTGACACACAGAGCGTAAGGTCACAGAACAAGGCACACATGATAAACAGAAGGACAGAACATGTTCCCACTTTTTTTTTTTATATAAATGTTATTTGTTTAAATTTTTACTTATTTACTTGTCAGAAAGAGAGAGGAGAGAGCATGAGCACAAGCAGGGGGAGCGGCAGGCAGAGGGAGAAGCAGGCTCCCCACTGAGCAAGGCGCCTGGTGTGGGACTCGATCCCAGGACTCTAGGATCATGACCTGAGCTGAAGGCAGACACTTAACTGACTGAGCCACCCAGGCACCCCATAGTCCCACTTTTATACACATAAAAAAAAGTGTTTGCATAAGCACACAAAACCAGAATATCCAAAATGTTACCAATGGTTACTTCTAGTCTAGATGGCAAGACAATGAGGGATTTCTGTTGCGTGATAGTTCCTTCTTCGTGCTTTTCTTCTGTTTGCAAATTTTCCATAGTGAATAAATGTTTTACCTTTTTAAATTATTGAGCTCCTTTATGACAGTGGAGTATTAAATCTACAAATCAATTAACAACAGTACTTACTAAATGTCCAGTTTGTGCAACAGCACTCTAAGACAGATAGAACACCACTTTCTTTCTACAGGAGGTGAGAAAATAAGTAAGATTCATTCAGGGATACAGACCCCTCAAGAAATGTCTCCTAAAACAACGCTAAAATTAGATTATCCACTTAAAAATCTTAGGCTTATAGAAAGGAGCATTTAGACCAATCACTTTCTTTTTTTTTTTTTTTTTAAGATTTTATTTATTTATTTACTTATTTGACAGAGAGACACACAGTGAGAGAGGGAACACAAGTGGGGGGGTGGGGCGGGGGGGGCGGGGAGTGGGAGAGGGAGAAGCAGGCTTCCTGCAGGGCAGGGAGCCCGATGTGGGGCTTGATCCCAGGACCCTGGGATCATGACCCGAGCCGAAGGCAGACGCTTAACGACTG